>JAAGAY010132447.1:0-44346 GCA_011801015.1 Ardeotis arabs
ATCTAGTGGGGGATGTCCCTGCTCCTTGCAGGGGGGTTGGACTAGATGACCTTTGAAGGTCCCTTCCAACCCTAACCATTCTATGATTCTATGATTCTATGATTCTATGATTCAGTTTAATCATCTTTCTAAAATCATAAAAGGGCAAAATGCTGATTAAAAATGCAAATCACAAAGGTTTGGTTTCAGGGTTTTTTTTCCCCTCTAATTTATAATCATAGAATCATGGAATGGTTAGGGTTGGAAAGGACCTTCAAAGGTCATCTAGTCCAACCCCCTTGCAAGAAGCAGGGACATCTCCAACCAGATCAGGTCGCTCAGAGCCTCATCCAACTGGCCTTGGATGTTTCCAGGGATGGGGCATCCTCCACCTCTCTGGGCAACCTGTTCCAATGTTCTACAACTCTCATTGTAAAGAATTTTTTTCTAATATCTAATCTAAGTCTAGAACTTGAACCAAGCAATTCTTCCAGAAAAAGGAAGTTTTAGAATTGAAGATCCAGGCTATCTAGCTGGGTGATGTTGCAGTTGTCACTGTTCTGTCACCTCAGTTGTGCTTTTGAGTGTAAGGGGTGTTAACGTTCTCCACAGTAAAGTAACTACGCTCAACTCTCCTTATACCAAAGTGTGAGACTTGCCTTGAATATGAAATTGTAAAGGAAAATCCTGTTGGGACATTTAGGATTGTCATCTTCTTTCTTTTATCACAGCAAGCACAAGTTCAGTTTTGGGTAGTACTCATGCCATTCTCCAGTGAGCAAAAGCCAGAGAAGTCTACTGTAAATGTGCTTTATTTAGCAAAGTTAGATTTACAGCTTCTTAAAATCTGTTTCTGGTTAAATGGTGAGGTGGTAATAGTTTGATATTTTCAGGATTCAATTTAAATATTTGGTTTGGAGAGTCTTTTTCATTTAAAGTACCAGACTGACAGTGGACTACAGTGGACAGTGGTCTTGTGTGCAGAAGCAGCAATATGAACTTGTCTGTGCTTCAGAGTGAACCTGCAGCTCTAACAACGGGAGGAAGAGAGCACATGCTTTGTGCATGCTTAGGCCTTGACCAACAAGATCATTTTGGGTCGATAACAGAGTGACCTATTGACAATTATTGTTTGTGCCAATAATGTCCTTTGTACTCTTCAGAACTGTATCTCCTTGACATATATTCTAGAAATCTGCATGGCAGACTTGTCAGAGGCTCTGTGACTGTGCACTGAAATATGACATCCCCTTAAAAAAATCTGTAGCATGTGCAAAGCCTCCAAGGTATACATATGTCTCTCTTCTCCCCAGGTGGCAATCAGGAATCTAGTACCTAGGATGTTACATGATTTTAGGAAGAGGTCATAGGGATGAAATATGTATGCTATAAGAACTTTACTGACATGGCCAAGTCATATTTTCTAATTACTTGTACTAGCAAGCTTGAAGTTTACAAAATAAGAGCTGCTGACTACGGCAAGACTTTCACAAAAGTGCTGGTGGTTGTGGAAAGAAGATGGCACTTTCGTAATGCAGGAAATCCTTAAATATTGAAGGAAAGCCAACGTTCAGCCTATATGTTCTTAATGGGAGGAGCGGTATTCTGTTACCAACAGTGACAAAAACAGAAGGGCTCACAAACATTTATCCTAAGGATATTTCTGGATAATGTTACTCATACATCTGACACAGTTGCATGGCTGCTGGTATCCTATCAAAACTGACAGAGCATCCATCCACTGACATTACCAGCCATAGCCATATGCGCACCTTGTTGGGATTCCTGCCACATAGTAGAGGACTATTTCCTGCAGGATATACTCCCTGACACTCTACTACTATCACCTTGACTGAGCTGGCTGGTAGGCCAAGCCTAGCGTTTTGCTTTGTTTTGGTTTTTTAACCTGTCTGTTGTCAACCAGCATGGACTTCTCTTCAGCAGCAGCTTCCAAACTGATCTGTAATCAGCCAGGCTTCCTTTTCCTTATCAGCCAAGCATTCAAGAAACATGTTTGGTTTGGGATGTTTTTGTGGGTTTTTTTCCAAGTTACTTGGCCAGTGTAATCCAAAAATGGTCCCCTCCAGTCATGCAGTGAAGCTGCTGTGAAGAAGGACTTGGTCTCCACAGCACGCAAGCTCCATGAGCTGATCCTAGTAATGTAAAAGGGAAGTACCCTTCACTGGATAAACAGCTCCCAATGGAACACTAATGCAGTACTGCCAACATATTTCTTCACCTTTTATTGAGAATTTATATACACTTTTGGCAAGTCAACAAAGTAATTGCACAGTATGACATATGGGTTTTCTGTCTCAGAAGGGCCCTGATTTTCTCTGTTTCTGTGATATGTAAATGCTACCCTTTGTGACTTGTCCTGCTGTTAGCTTCTCAAGGAAGAAAGGCTGTGTTCCAGATCACTTGGAGTAATATGAAGTGCAATGGAGGGTCCTGCCTTTGGGAAGCCATGAAGGGAAGGGAAAGGTGAACCTCCTTGCATAGGTATCATTCACAGATGACATTAGGACATACAAGATGTAGGAAGCAAGTGATTGCATTTTGGTGCACTATGAACAATTCCATGTCTTACCTCCCCCACCCACCCCGCTCCACCTTCCTCCCTCTTTCAGCAAATCCACCCTTTTCTATTGTGTAATAAGTTCTGTCAAGGAGACATATCCTTCCTATGGGATGCCCTCCTGAGGAGGATCACTGTCCAGAAACAATATATGAACCTGCAAGCCACCAGCTTGGTGGCTGGATGGATTTGCCATTCCTCATGTGAATTGCAAATTGTGCAGCAGATCGTGATAATCCTACAAGTGCAGAAGGCAAAGCCAGTGTGTACGGAGATGTCTGAAGGCCTAGTTCATGGTCACTTGGCAGAAGTTAGGGACCCACTGAATTTACAATAGCTTTGATCATTGTACAGAACAATGTTAGGCACCAGAGCAACAGATGTAAGACCAGTGCTGCTGACAATGTTGTAGTTGTTGTCCCATGTTTGAAACAAGTGCTAGCTTATCACAAGAGACAGCTACTGGAGTTCTGATACTGATACACACCAGTGTTGTTTACAGCCAGTAGGCTTAACATCAGTAAGCATGAATCACTTCTGCTGCAACACTACTCTCATTTCACTCTATTCTTCTTTTGGTTGTGACAGCGGGCTCCCTGTGTTAGTCAGTGGATTTATCCTCTCTGGGCTGGCAGTGTTGGAGTTGATCTGTGTCCTGAATTCTGTGGCCATTACACTAAATTTTTCGGGTGGTGCCACAAAACTTGATTGTAATTCTTAACTCCAGTACTGAACTACTGTGTGGCTCACCCCTTGAAGGTTAACGTTGCCTGCTTCTAGATTGCAACAAAAGCCCAGAAAAGGCAGGTTGCTAAATTGAACATAGCACCAGCTCCAACAGCTGGCTCAGGAATGTAACCTCCTGGACCCAGAAATTTATGGGTGCAGAAGTTGAGGGGATCAGCCTGTATACCTGTAGTTTTTTAACAATGGTGGATGTAGGCTTAAAACCTGCCATTTAACAACTCAAAACTACTTGGAGAACAACTGACTGTTTGTTTTTTCTTCTGACCAGGTTGTTGCAGATTCAGTAGCTGCCTCTCTTGTGCTTGACTAGATGTCTCTTCAAATTCTACTTGGTAAAAGCTCTGTCTTCTCTTTCCCTGCCTTGTAGATCATAGATTGGTGCACTATACTGACTCAGTGAGACTTGTGTGGACATTGAAGCTAAATGGCAGGCAGAGCTTAAAAAACCTCACATGACAGATAAGTGAAGTGCCACAGAGTTGGTAGTGAGAAGAGGACCAGAATGGACTTGCGAAACTTAGAATAAATCTTAAGTCTTAGTCTTAAAAATCTTTTACTTAAAAGATTTTTACTTATTTTTACTGAAAAGATTAAGACTTTTAAGTCTTGATCTTAAAAATATTTTACTCTTAAGTTAGAGTAAAAAAAAAAGTTTTGCCTTAGATCACGCCTTCTTCATGTCTTAAATCTTGATTTAGCAGTCCCTTTGTGGTTATTAGCGTAGGTATGAGTGAAGATGTATTGATATCTTGCCATGTGCTAATGTTATGTGCATATAGATGAAGCTGTGTAGCCTAAATAAATCCTTGCGAATAATGTGGCAGACTGACCTAGATATAGTCCCTCAGGCATGTGCAAAGAGGTCAGTTGTGTAAGTCCTTGTCTCATATTTGTGACATATTTTTCTAACGTGAATGCATCTGGGCAACCAAGCTCACTTTACATAGGCATAAGCTCAAACTGGCGGCAGATAATATTTTCATTTCAAATCTAGATTAGATGTAAAGGAGCAATTCAGGCATGATGATTTTATATCTCATTACAATGTACTTAATTCACTCTTAAGGAGCTCTAATTGAGAGAGATTCTTCTATGTTCTCAATACAGTTTACTAAGAGGAGAAACAGTTTATTCACAAGCAATGTACACATTTAACTCCCGAATAACTGCGCTACTCACAGCTCTGCCTTGCAAGTTTCTTAGTATGCATTAATATTAATGCTTATTTAAAACAAACAAACAAACAAACAAATTTATCAAGCACTTAATCTTATGCTTAATTCCCAGAGAAGTCAACTGGATTTAACCTATGTCTGACATCTTTGCTCGGCTAAGATCTTAAAGCATCGTAAATTATAGCAATGGAATTCCAGTTTGTCTGGAAAAAATCAGGTAACTGCACCAGGGTAGTGGAAAACCATTCCCTGTGGAAGTGTGCAGGCAGACACAATACCTGTTGTGTCAATAAATTACATGTTACTTATTAGTACTAAGCGAAATCTGACAGACCGTAGGGTTTTGGCTCACTCTGAAGTAGACGTTTTTAAATGATCACTTGTAACACAAACCACTTTCCTGCAAAGAAGTTGTGAACTACTTTCATTGTATGTGTTCAGCAACAGATATTCAGCCAAGTTAGATACTTTAGTGTACCAAGAAGAGGAGCACTCATTCAACTTAAAAATGACAATTACATATTTAATGGCGGTATGCAATATTGAAAATTCAACTACATGCTCTGTTAAACATTATTCTTTGTTTTGTATTAAAGTAAAAATTTAATCAGGTTTCACTAGGCAATCAAATTCCTTGATATCTTCAAAAATAAATTCATTTGTTTGAAGGTTCTTGTTTGATATGGGCCTGTGTTTAAGACAAACATAAATCTTCACATGCATTCGATAACATCTGTTCCAATTAATCTTTAATGTTACTAACCATAAGGGGATTTTTGGGGCTTCTTCATGATGAGAAGTTTGGTTTTCCTTTTTTTTTGCTGTTTTGCATGTGCTTAGAGTAACAATGGCCTGTTTTTACATACCTCTTTTTTAATTTTTTAAATCTTAGAATCATAGAAGAGTTAGGGTTGGAAGGAACATTTAAAGGTCATCTAGTCCAACTCCCCTGCAAGAAGCAGGAACATCTTCGACTAGATCAGGTTGCTCAGAGCCTCATCCAACCTGGCCTTGAATGTTTCCAGGGATGGGGCATCCACCACCTCTCGGGGCATCCACCACCTCTCTGGGCAACCTGCCCCAGTGTTCCACTACCCTCACTGTGAAAAAAATTTTTCCTAATACCTAATCTGAATCCACCTCCCTCTATTTTAAAAACATTACCCCTTGTCCTATCAGAACACAACCTGCTGAAGAGTTTCTCCCCATCTTTCCTGTAGGCCCCCTTTAGGTACTGAAAGACCGCTATAAGGTCTCCCTAGAGCCTTCTCCAGGCTGAACAGCCCCAACTCTCTCAAAATCTTAAAACCTTTTCAATAACATAGTTGATCTCTTAGTTGAAACTGATTGTCAATATTTTTTAGGCAAAATTTCAAATAGAAGTTCTCTGATTCTTGTTAGCTTCTCTCATGGCTTGTGTATGTGTGTGACCACATTGCACACAAAGAGCTTAAAAATAAATGAAGTTACAATAAAAAATCAAGTACTTAAATGTTGGAAAATACCATACAGGTTTTCTATGCAACCTTAATTTAATTTGCATGTGTATAAACATAATTATATTATCATTATTACTGAATATATAACGGTTTTTCCACAGGACTTTCCTTGCTTACTGCAAGATGAAGAAACTCAATTAATAAATAAATTTTCTGTATACTGTTTTCCTCACACATTTGTATGATTTAGGCCTTATACTTGAATTCAAAAGTTCTTCCACATAAAAAATGACTACTTTTCTCTTAGCTTTCTTCCAAGACACTTGTGCCAGTAGTAGCTTAGACCTTCAAATTAATAAAACCAAATTGGTTTTCACAGAAACACCAGAAGTTCTTATTCCCATTTTACAGATAGGGTTCTGAGACCAAGAGAGAGACTAAAATGTTACTAATTTTAGTAAGTTTGCCTCAGTTAAAACAACTAGAAATTATTTTTCAGGGTGTTGAAGCATTTAACATGTTCTAAGTATGTCTTGCTTGATTCATCTTTGTGTTGTAAGAATTTTTACAGATCAGAGCCAGAACCTTAATTTGAACAACCAGAAAATGAGAAATACATAGCAAGTGAGAAAGTGGGCAAATTTTGAATTAGAAGAATTGTTTAGCATCACCTGGAAACTCAGTGGCAGAGCCTGGAGTAGAATCTGTTTCTGTAGAGTATTGTTCCATTTTGTTTCCCTTCTTTTTCCTTTTAACCTTGTAATAAAGCACATAGATCTTGTTCATTACTTGAGTGTACTCCATCTGGTATGCTGAATGAAGCAGGGTCCTTTGGGAAAAATACTTTCTGATTATCTAATTAAGGACTGTATTGCAGTGCATATGCACAAGGGGGCAACTTTCTTCTTCTATGATTAAAGAAAAGTTATTTGTCTTTGGAGAACTGGGCTCGTAATAAGGAAAAAAAAAAGGAGGATGAACTTGGGAACTGTTAAATTTGTTATTGTTTTGGAAGGGAATATTTTATTAAAGATTCTTCTGAAGGAAGGAGTGTTTCTTTGAGGGCAGGGAAGATGAGATGATGTGTTGAGAAGAAATATCAGTCTTGGAATATACTTTCCGGAGGTTTCAATTTATTTAATTCTCTAAGAGAAACTAATTCTGAATTTATTTGCCTTGATTAACTGGTTACAAAGCTGGATCTGTGAACTGCATGAATTATCTAGAATTCAATAGTTATTGCTGGAGGATGACTGGGCAGGAATTTAGTGCTTGGCAGACCAAAAGGTTGAAGGAACCATTTATCTGGCGGGAGTAAAATTTAAATTCTATCTGAGGATATGCTTTACTCCAGTTTGTAATAGATGCATGTCAGCAATCTGGCTTGCTGTGGTACAGCTGTGTGCTCTGTTTTATAGATAAACTGGTTTGTTTCCTTCCCAAGCACTTGTATTTGGTTTTTTTCTTTACCTACAAAGTGTTTATAACAAGAAAGATAAAGGAGCCCCAAGCAGAATCAAGGATTTACTGTGTGTGATTCAACATAAATGGTTCAACATAAATGGTTCAACATAAGTATAATAAGAAACTAAGTTTTAGAAACTAAGCAGGTGAAGCAGACAAAGGATAATAGACAAGAAGCAGCAGTTTCTTCATTTTACGGCTACAAGATGTTGTGTCCACTACCAACTGTCTCAACTTTGCATCAGGTAGGGCAAATCACAAACTCTTTGCTAGTCTAACCCTTCTGATCTTTCACTCAAGAAAAGTGAGAACAGAAGCTTTCCTTTTATTTTTCTTATGAAGGTGTAATAAAAGGATGTAACGACTTTATTTAAGGGTCAGTTTTTAAGTAAGGTGTCTTTTCTGAACAAGGGAAATTGTAACACAAATTAGGTGGTTGAGCTTGGTCTGCCTGTACTAAAGTAGATTCTGTTGAATGTCTAACCAGTGTAGGTATACATAGATAAGTAACGAAATACAAGAATAAGAAAGGGTCATTTTTACCCTGAATGAGGATTTACTTTATGATTTATGCCTGAACACCTAACTATCGTGAAATCTGAGGATGGTGTATTCCAGAGGACACTGCAGAGCCTACCCACAAATCTGTGCAATCCGTGGGCTGGTCGCTGGTCCAGAAGACAAGTTAGGGGACCAACTACTAGCCAGGGAGAGATTGCTCCTACACATAGCTACCAATGTTTGAGGGAAAGAAGAGGAGAAATTAATGCACCAAATTCCTATTTGCATGTCGGTGTGTAATACTGGTTTGTCTTACAGGGTTGAATGTGGACAGACATGACATTTCAGGAAGGCTGAGTCAGGGCAAGTGAGAGGTGCTTTCAGCAAACCAAGAGGCACATTTGACTGCCCACAGTCAGAGGTCCTGGAAAGAGTTTGGATCCCTCAGCCACACAAGGGATAACCAAACTCCATGAATTTCAGTGCTGCTTGTCTCTTTCAGGCCACAGCAGAATCCGGAAGCAGTGGATAGGCAGGAATTAATGTCACTGTTGACTTAGTTCTTCTGAAAGGAAGTTGAATCCCTGAAAAGGCATAGGTATACAGAGCTCCACTTTACAGATCAACCAAAGTTTATGGGAAAATTACGACGCACGTTTGCTAATGCTTGGTTTGAGTCACTCTAATGTTTAGCAATTTATATTTGTTATTTGGTATCCAAGGTTTCTTTGTCTGAGTCCTTTCCTTCCTTTCCATTAATTAAACACAGCTGGATTCTCTACAGGAATAAACACTTTTTTTTTTTTTAATAAATAAAAAAAATCTTGATTTCCTGTTATTCTGATGTGTAATAGCTTAGAAATTTTAGTGATCATCCTTGGTAATTTTCTTGTCCACAGGGTGGCATCACTAAGCCTCAAGCCCAGGGCTCCCTATTTCAAGGGAGCTGGAGGGAGGAATGAGGAGCACCAAACCCTTCGATGAGCCCCAGATGCAACAGCAGGGCTCTCAATAGCTCTTTTTTCTTTTTGTTTGGAGTCTCAGTTCTTAAGCTGAGTGTTAATTCTGATTCCAAGCTTTTTAACAAATGGAGTTTGTGACAGGTTGCTACAATTTAACATCAGTGCCCAAAACCAATGACAGTGCTAACTTTTGCTGAAAGTGGCAGGACATAAGTATTAGACTGAAAGACAAGACTTTTTTTCAAGTTGTCAAGGAGGAAATCAAATTCGATGCTGCAAGTAATAGACCAGGAGAATGAGTTCTCCAAATTCACTCAAGAATTTGCTACAGAGCAGTAAATGAGTGAATACCAGGAACAAGTATTTCAGATATATTTTAGGTACGAAGGAGGAGGAGAAAAGTAATTTTCATTGCATTTAGATGAGATACATTTTACTTACAAAATCACCTTCATGTTTTCAGTTGAGAACAGCTGAAGTCACCTTTCTGTAAGAGATCATGCTGTTTTTATTGAGTGATAGATTAAAATAATGTATTTTAAGTATGATTTTACAATTATTATTAAAAATGTAACAGAACTACTCTCTATGCCTTATAAAATCTTGTATAAAACTTCAAGTGCATGATATATCTAAATTTTTAAGAACTTCGGCATTCATGAGGTGTTCTTTAGACCAGTAAAGTATGGCTTTTCTTTTCTTCCTCTGAAGAAATATTTTCATATTGTAAATAAAGTATTTATTCTAAAATAGGGCCAATATTGTTCTATCAAATGACTCATGTATTATCAATTAATGGAAATTATTTAATGCTTCTTTGTTTCCTCTTTCTTCAAACAAGCCAGAGTTTTCTTTTTTTTTTAGGCTTGCTTTTGGACAACTAAAGGATGACAAGCCCCATTTACTGGAAACTTGAATACTGCTGGAAATCGTGTGGTTTGCTTTCATTTGTTGTGATTCTTCTGTTCTTTTAAAATCCTAGCAAGAATTACATCCTTAGTTTTATTAGTGCCTAACAATTAGGAATACTGATGAGAACAAGTTAAATTTCCCCTTAAATGCCCTGTAAATATTCACTTGAATCCTATTTTATGTAGTGTGCCTGCTGGCAGGAGTGATTTATAACTGACCTATAAAGGAAAAGACTAATGCATCTAAATAGAAGCACCAAAAGCCACAATTCTGCCACAATGTGCAGAATGCGCAGAACTGTATCCTGTGTATTATGTTATCTCAGATACCTTCATTTAAGCAGACTCAGTCAAATTCTCCCAGCTGTGAATTAAGAAAGACATAATTCTTTTCAGAAATCAAGCTGTTCTCACAGAATATCGATGGCTTTTCATCATTAAGGTTGTAAATGGCAGTTTCACAACTTACAGAGTGACTATGCTTTCACATGAACTATTTAAACACTATCATCCTGACTTTTACAGCAAAATAAACTGTGTTGTTACTCATGGTCTCCTGAACCCACATTCTCCTGAACATAAAGGGGGCAGTTTTATCCTTTGTCCCTCTGTGAATGTAATCTTTTTCATCCCACCCATGAATTGCACATCTATGTTACTATTATTTCTTTAAAGCAAGCACCCTACTCCACAGTAAGTGTTACACGAAAAAAAAACAGCTAATCATACTGTGCCAGAAAGTACAGCATGCAAAGGTGTTTCTCTCAAAAGACTAAGGAATATCTCTATATAATCACATTAATAAATTCTCCACTGAAGAAGATCAGTAAAGGTAAAGAAGGTAGAAATGAAGTCTATGAACTCTACTAAGACAGGTACAACAGATGTGTTGTTTGAGATTGCTTCAGTAGACAATGATCTCTGAAGAAACCTAATTTGGCATTTTTTTCAGTGGGTGGACAATTTAATTCTATTTTTGTGGCATATGAAAAATGAGAATAGGCAACATACTGCATATCTCTCATGGTGGATTCTGAAATAGAAACTTAGGTCAAAATAGCCCGTGGCATACATAAACCAGCTTAATGGAGTAAGCATGTTCAAACATTTATTTTTGTAGGGAAAAAGTTCTATGCACAACTCTTCCCTGAAGTGATTTGTACTAGAATGAAAATGCTTTTATTTTCCATATTATTAATTTTTCAGTTTTATGGTAATTTCGACATGGGAATTCCTATAGCTCAGTTTACAGTTTTGAAATAAAAAATGGAGGTTGAAGAAAAA
This sequence comes from Ardeotis arabs, assembly GCA_011801015.1. Taxonomy (NCBI): domain Eukaryota; kingdom Metazoa; phylum Chordata; class Aves; order Otidiformes; family Otididae; genus Ardeotis; species Ardeotis arabs. Next base: position 11,041 of record JAAGAY010132447.1, read on the forward strand.
CTGTGAAGATGTGGATTTAGATCTGTGAATTTGCACTAAATAATATAATGTGAGGTTTGACCCAGAGTCTTTACAGAAATAAGTTGATAATTGTCAGTAATGGGTTCAATTGTTAGAGGTTTGTTAACACTAAAACCTTGTCATGGTTTAGCTACAGTCAGCAATCAAGTACTGAAGAGCTGCGTAATCACACTCCCCCTCCCCAGGGGATGGGAGAGAGAATTGGGAACAAAAGAAAACTCATAGGCTGAGATTTAAAAAGTTTATTAGGATAGCAAAGGAAAAGATAATAATATAGATATTATAATGATAATAATAGAAAAACAATAATAGTAGTAATAATAATAATAATAATAATATTTTTTTAAACCCAAGCCAAAACAAAAATAAACCCTGAATTATGCTGAACGTCTCACCACCCAACAACCCATAACACATCGGATTGGCTACTGAGAGGAAAATTAACTCCATCACGGCTGAAACCAGGACAATCTAACATTTTGTAATGCCCTTTCTCCAACTGATGGGCAGACATGGCTGACTCTTATCATAATAGAATTACAAGTGACTACAAGTACTGTAGGGGTCTGGCTCTGGTTTAACCATTCTTTTTGAGGCTGCTAAACCTTCCTTCATGTTGCAACAGTGGATCTTTAATCAACCTATTTATTCATCCAGACTGCATCTGAAAAACGGGACATCCAACAAGGTGATTATTGTGCATGTGAAACAGCTAAAAAGAACTATGTAAAATTCAACAGAATACATGTGTCAGAAACAGCCTTGATGTTAAATATTTTTCACTGTCTACTGCTTTATGAAATACTTTTTATTCACATGTTATAATTCTTTATTGTGTGATAGTGTTTTTTATTTATGAATATGAAGAGTATTTTTAAAGACTGGAATACATTGTACTGATTCTTTTTGTTTCCAGTATGATAGTAAACTGAATTAATGGAAAAAATGTTGCAGGTGCTTTGTCATTGATTCATGTTGAAGTAGAGAAAAATGCATTTATATTCAAAATGGATATGAAGAACTGAAATGAAATTAATCTTGCTGCCATCCTAGATCAGGCTAGGAAAGTTAGAATCAAGTTTAAATTGAGGTCATGAAGAGATTAGGCCTTCTGTAGCCTTATTGTTGCAAGTACATATGGAAAGAAACTTACATGCAGTATTTTAGCATCTGATGTCCTACATCTGTAAGAAAAAAGGAGTTTTACAGTCATAATTATGGAATACATGTTTTCTACATTCCTCTTCTCAGCAGTGTGCAAATCTGAATGACCATGTAATTATATTTAGAGTGTAACAGTGCACTCCTACTTAAAAACATACACCCTTGTCTTTTAAATAATGTGCTATTGTTTTTAGTTTCCTGTTTCCTTTTGATCTAAGTTAATTGTTGAGAACTTCCTTCATTTTATGTTTACTTTGATAAGGTAGATCTTTTGGAACTATCTGTTTCTTCACTAAAGTCTTTCTTTTACAACTGGGACACCCCAAGCGTCCAGTACCTTTCTTCAGTCAGGATGAATGAATATCTTCCATTTCTTCTGCAGTTGCTGACAGTTTGTTTGTATACTTAATCATAGAATCATAAAATGGTTAGGGTTGGAAGGGACCTTTAAAGGTCATCTAGTCCAACCCCCCTACAAGGAGCAGGGACATGTCCAACCGGATCAGGTTGCTCAGAGCCCCAGCCAGCCTGGCCTTGAATGTTTCCGGGGATGGAGCATCCACCACCTCTCTGGCAACCTGTTCCAATGTTCTACCACCCTCACTGTAATTTTTTTTTCCTTACATCAAGTCTGAATCTACCTCCTGCTCACAAGAGAGAGGAGATTAGCACCTCCTCCTCTGCTGCCCTCCCTGAGGACAGTGTAGATTGCCATGAGGACACCCCTCAGCCCTCTCTAAGCTGGGAAGGATTAGGACAACAAAAACAAAGGGACAAGACAACAAAAATGAAATTAACATAGCAACATCACTGATTGCACATTGTATTTTTGGTCCATCATTTTGAATTTCATTATTGTTTTGAACTCAGAACTTACTGAAGCCTAAATGTTTTTTATTGGTGCTGATATTGCTAATCCATTTCTAAACTGGGATTTCTGCTGCTGTCTTATCCCTTCATTCCTCACCATTTAGCTGGTCTTCAGCTTCTTTTACTCCTTCATCACTGATGTCTTTTGGCCTATGGAATTTTGACTGCCTTCTGCAATTCTAAGCTAACATCTGAATGGGATACATGAGTAAATGCTGGAAAACAGCTGTTTTGCAGGCTGTACAACTACTATGTAATGCTCAGTGTTGCACATGAGAAACCATGTAAAGGCAAGATGTTAAATCTCTGTTAATTTCTTTGAGTTGATAGGCTCTATAGTGTAGTAAAAATGTGAACTGAAATGGTTATTATTTGTAAAGAGAATCTTCTTTTGTCCTCTACCCTAAGTGGACCACACTAATCACTTTAATCATATGATTCATACCTCCTTTTAAACGTCCTTAATTTAGGCCTCTCTTTCCATAGGAAACATGGGTGCACTGTTTGTTGACTAAGTAGGAGACACAGTTCTGCCTGAATCTAGGTGGAAGCTGTTGAAATTATTTCTGTAAGGCTATTACGCTTTTTTTTTTTTTTTGGACTGGTACGTGGAGCGTCAGTGCAGCTGGCACTTTAATTTCCCCCTTTTTGACTACAGAGTAAAACCAGGATAAAATTATGAGGTGAGGGCAGGAGACAGGAAGTGTGAGCTTGTGTAGAAAAAAGCAAAGTTCTCAGATCCTTGCATGCCCCTGAAGGTAGCATCCAGAGACAAGGGAGGCTGGAGAAGTGCAAGGATGGAAGATTTAGCAGAAGAGTGGAATTATTTGGCAAAAAAAAAATTGAAGTAAAACATAGAAATATCAAAGAGAAGACTAAAGGAAGGATCAGTGCTGCTAGGTAAATTTTGTTACGTGAAACGCAATGTGTTCAGTGTCCAAGAGGAAAACAAAGCAGGTAGGGATTCCTGTAGACAATGTACACTGGATTCTGAGGCATAAAGCAGTCATTTCCCATCTCCTGAGTTCCCATAAGTTCCCGTACTTAATGTAAGCAGATTTTTCCAGATGCATCATTGCTGACACCAAGCTTTCCTAATAGATTTCAGACAGGATCCAGGTGCTGAAAATGGGAGGTTGGTAATTTTATTCTTGGAGAGAAAGAAGAAGACCGAATCTGCCAGAAAGAATGCACAGATTTTGTTTCCTTAAAACACATTTGAAAAACTTCATAAAAAGGAAATTGAAAGAGTCAGAGGTTTTTCATGTTTATTTAAATGGTGTTTGGTATTTCCTGCTCTCTTTCACTATACTGCTGCATAAATTATTTTCTCATTTTCAAATCACACAATGTTACTTGAAGACCATTTCTTACCTCACATATCTGTGTCACTTTTCAGGACTAGATTCTTAAAAGAATTTAAAATAGGTCTTAAATGCAACTGCTTATCTTCTTGCAACATCTAGTTCCATAAAATTCTTTCTTGGTTGCTGACCATTTCTGCAAAGACACAAAATTGGGTATCCCAGTTTTCAATCTTGAAGTCATTAAACTACCTGAAGGCTTAATGGTGCTGTCATGCAGTATATGGCAGCACAGGCTCAGGTTTTGCACAAGACAGTATGAGAAGATGGTAGACCACCTCTCATAGCCAGTAGCTCCCATGGAAGGTCAGGTAAATGGCTCCTGATCATGGCAACACAATAGGCAGAAGCGTCTTGAGAGCTGTGATAGATTTTGATTGTGCTCAGGCAATGCCATGTTCTTTATAAAGAATGTTTTCTCTATCTTGTCCCCTTCTAACTTCATCTACTTGGTTTTCCCAATTCTTGTTTTGTCATGACAGTATAGTCTATAAATCTACTGTAATCAGCAATACATTCTGTCTCTCAAACCTTCAGCAATTTGTCTAGCTTTTGTGCAAACACAGGCTCTGTTATCTCAGTCAGTACAAGCTAGGAAAAGATTCAGAACTGGAAGAGGGTAAATTTAGATTAGCTATAAGTGGTGGTGAGGCACTGGAACAGGTTGTCCAGCGAGATGATAGATGCCCCATCCCTGGAGGCATTCAAGGCCAAGTTGGATGAGGCTTTGAGCAACCTGATCTAGTGGAAGATCTCCCTGCTTATTGCAGGGTGGTTGGAACTACATGATGTTTAAGGTCCCTTCCAACCCAAACCATTCTATAATTCTATGACCAGTGATTAAGGAGCATGTGCTTATGCCCAGGTAGGCATAGTGGGCATCAGGGACACTACATTGGAGCTGCTGCACACAATTAATATAATTCTAGATAATTACAGAATATTATTCTATTGAGGTATAATTTGCAGGGAGAAAAAAGACATGCCTGGAGAATGTGACACGTGGTGTGCTTTCTCTTTGACTCCTAAACTGTGCATTTCTTACTTCCTACCCTGAATGCAGCATAGTACACAGAATCATTACACGAATTTCAAATAATTTTGGAGGGGTTTTTTTAATTAAATGTGACATAACTGCTGTGTACTACAAGTTTTATGTCTTCCTTATCTGTTTCATTACACCTCTTCTCAACATTGGGGATGCAGACTAGTCAGTGTGTAGAAGATCTATGTTTAAAATATATTTTAAAACATATTTGAGCAATCTAATCTAGTGAACGATATCCTTGCCCTGTGGCAGGTAGGTTAGACAAGATGATTTTTAAAGGTCAGTTCCAACCCAAAGCATTCTGTGATTCTATGATTCTAAGTTACAATAAACCCCAGTGTTCAGGTCAACTGCCTCTCCCAGGAGGAAAGCATCAGTTTTGTGACATATCTAATCCTCTGGAAGAGAAGTTTCTCCCCAAAGAAAAGTCTCTCATATCTCAAGCAGTTTACAGCTGTCTAAAATTGGGTCATTGCTGCTTTAGGAAAAAAAAAATGCTGTCTATGAATAGGCCTCATATGCTTCTGTGCAGTAAACATACCCTCAGTGATCAGGTATTTACAGACTGTTGCATACTAGTTGGTTCAATATACTTTTATGGAGGTGAACAGTTTTTCAAAAAAGCAGCTGATTTCTTTGAATTTTCATTAGAATATTAATGTATTTTAGCTGAAATTTGTATTGCTGACTGTAGGACATGTCAGCAAGATCACAAGCTGTCTCTATGTTCTTGGTACAGATTTATAAATATGGGAACTGTCTCAGGGGTGAATATGTCATGCCAACATCACTGAATTTTCCCATATTTAATGTATTTCTGCTGTTACCTAATCAAGATGAATGGAAAAGGGAATTTATTTAAAGATAGTTGAAAGTCCACACAAAGTGTTAGGTACACTTTCTGTAGAAATTACAGTGTTTACACAGAAGGAAATAAATTAAGATACTGGGTTATGAACACATTTTCAGAACATTTCGGTATGCAAATTTCATAACAAACCAGATTCTCATCAGTCTCATTCTATAGATTTTAAATCAGCAAGGACTCAAAACAACAGTAGATTAGGTATTCTCTAGAAACATTTCTAGATGCTGGAACTTAACAGAGTACATCCTTATGCTCCTGATGACCCCTGGGCCAGTTCAGGACAGTTTATACCCTCCAGACAATTTTAAGGCATAGTTCAGGAGTTAGCATGGGCCAGAAAAGCATGGTTGTGTTTCAAACAGGTACTGTGCATGTTTCAAAGTTTTGTATGATGAAAAACTCCATTTTTACCCTAATTTGATAGAAAATAAATACAGGATAATTTGAGACACTTGTCAAAATATGACAACATGTGGATGACTATGGAGGATCCAACTGTCAGAAATCAGTACCCATCACTACAGACTAAAAGTATTAATTTGGAAATGTTTCTAGCCAAAAATATAATTCATTGAAAGTAAAAGGTTTTACAGAAAAATGTTTGTTTCAGAAAAAATAATTTCTGGTTTTTAAAATTTTTTATAACTCTTTGTTTTTTTTCCACACAAAAAGGCACACATTTTTCTATTTTGCAAATATGCAAAAATATGCTTAATATTTCTATATGAAGCAAAATTTCCAGTCTTAAGTACGCATTTATCCTTTCATTTTATGTCTTTTTTTAAAAATTTCATTTGAAATAATGAGTTGAATATTCAAATATTGCTTTAAAGTAATGAAATGTTTAATTTCAGTGTATTCTGAAAAATTATTTCAGAGCATATTTGCATCTGCAAAATGTCTATCTATATATATTTTTTTTTTTGTAATTTGAAAGAACAACAATTCTTGTGCTATTGGAATTATCAAAAAAAGCCTGTGTATAACCTGGTCAACTTTTTTTTATTTCCCTCAACTCAACAAGTCTGTTTCTTTTTCATGATGTACAAACCTGAAAGAGATTTTCATTAAATTCAATTATTGACGGCAAATCTGAGGTTTTGCTTGCACAAGCTTGATCCTGTAGTTCCAATAAATCTGATTTTTAGTCTTCAAGCAAGACATTGTTGGGCTCAGCACAGCTGGATCTAGACTTTAAGAAAACCCTCATTCCCATTTAGGCGCTTAAATAGGTGATGGATTGTCAGAAAAGTTCTCGTTGTGATACTGATGGTCAAGTTTTTATGAGAGAAGTGAGATAGGTTTAATAAGCATATCTGTGACAGAAGAGCTTTCTATTTAAACCAATAATAGTTGCTTTCATGCCAAAAATGTAGCTGTAAACCTCTTTATAGATAGCCTTTAGACAAACTCCTAGGTGAAAAATGAATCATTAAACATGAAATACTAAAATAGAGCTGAATAAGCAACCAAAATGTGTGCTTGACAGCAGAGAGGTCTGGAATTTAACTGAGGGTTTTTTTAATTTCTCTTTCTGCGGCATCAATCTGTGATGGGAGATGAGACCAGATCATTACACAGTTAGAGCAGGGTAACACACAGGCAAAATCTCGGCTTCCTCCTCCCTCTGCCCCAGTGCTGGCCACACAGCTACCTCAGCTGTGATCATTGGGTCAGTAATTGAAAGATGGAGGAGGGCACAGATTTTGGAAACCCCACAGGATGTTGAGAGTGGCTGTGCTATGGATGGTTCAAGGAGACAGACAAAACAAGATGCAACTTAGGGAAGTTGCAAAAAAATGTGAATTCCTTAGTTCTCTCCCACAAAAAGCCAACCATATTTATCAGTTCCAGCTTTCCAGAAAACCTTGTATCCTTTGATTTGTCCTGTTCACCTTTGTCACCCCCAGATTCTCCTACTGAGGCTTGCCGGTATTCTTCTTGCTCTTTGAATGTCACCTGAGGTTGAATGCTGCTACCAAAGAAGGTTTGCTGTAGGAAAATTCATCCTGAGTGATATTGCTGAGAAAGGCTGGTCAAACACTGGCTGCAAGTGTGACTCAAGTCTAAGAGCTACTAATTAAACAACCTAAAAATGGCAGATTAGTTTTACTAGTTCATTGTGCTAATACTTCAGACTGACAATGTCCTGACAAACTTCTCCCTTTCTTTCTCCCGTCATTTCAAGAGATTGAATACTTCCACAATAGCAGATGAAGAGTGACACTGACTCTTATTATCTTATTTTAGTTCTTAGTCAGGTAGCAGAAATGAAGATGCCAGGACAAAAGCTATTGATAAATAGACCAGAAGAAATGTCAGACATCAGTGAACTACTTTCTGCCCGTATTGCAAAACCCTGGAGGTTATAGAAATGACTGAAGACTTACCTGTGTCATGTCCTGATGTCCTGGAATGTGCTCTAATACATTGTTGTTTCCTCTCCAGGATGATCCCAGCATACTCATAACGGAAAAGAACCACAAAGGCAGCGACTCTGTATGCTGATGTAGTGAAGAATGGAATAGGAAGCTAAGAAATATATATAATTTCAAAGTTTAAAAATCATTAGGGTTTTACTGAAAAGAAGTAAACATTCATCAGTTTGAAAGGGTGGCTGATTGCCTAAATTGTAAGTATAAGCTTTCCTCCAGTCTTCAGATGCTTAAAATTTCAATAGCATACATTGCTGCAAAGTTTTGTTACATTAGCTATTCTGGACACCAGCTTCTAAACCACGAGGGGAAAAAAACATGCTATAAACTCATTTTGAAAGAAGTCAGATACCTGAAGACCTGTTCAAACCTTCAGCAGACTGTATTTATAGAGGGGATGGGCAAACATTCAGTTTGCAAAGAGATGTGATATTATTTCTGCTCACCTGTTTCTTATTTCCCTCTAACACAGAGTAGTTAGTCACTTCATATAGAGCAGTTGTAGTTTTTTTATAATTAAGTGGGTGGAGGGATGGATGGATGGATGGATGGATGGATGGATGGATGGATGGATGGATGTTTGGATGTTTGAACGTTTGAACTACCCCAGACAGGAATGGGAATGTTTACCCGACTCCTCTCCAAGAAGAGATGAGGTTTAAGCCCAGAGGAAGACGTCTGGTAAGAGTTCCATACTCTTTTGCATGAGAAAATAAGTACACATCTGTGTAGCAGCCCAATTTCACCAGGACAGTTCCACCTATCAGTTTGCGGCCAGATTTTGTGTTTGCATGGAACATCAGTAAAAAAGAAACTGAGTTTGCAGCACAACTTGTAGGCTCAGATCCAAAATCTGTAAAATATGATCAAGTGCTTTTTGATGGAGGTCAGACGTGAAATACTCATATTATTCATTATATACTTTTACCTCGCAAGAGTTTCTGATCTTGTCAGTGCTCTTTACAATCTGAAACATCTGATGGAAACAAAGAGATGAGACAGGAATATTTGCTCTTTGGACATTTTTCTTCAGCTTTTATTTTCTTTCTGATTCATGTGCTCAGACACCTGTACAATGTCACCTTCCAAAAGCTTTTTGTTCTCAGGAATGAATGCGTAGGTGAGATACAGATTGCGAACTCTTTATGCAGTACATTGCATTTACACTTTGATCACTAGGTCTGTCATTTCCACAGATACTTGTGATGTCAAAAGCAATGACAAGGACTTATTGTCAATGCCTGCAGCAAGATTACAGTGTAAAACAAATGGACAGAGTTTTGTCAATTGCTGCAACCAGTTTGGCAAAGATAAATCACCTATTTTTGCTGAATTACCTTTGTTTCACTAAGCAATACCTCTTTTACTGAATTTTTCATTATGAACAAAATAATGTCTTTAATTTTTTATTATTTTCCAGTTCTTTCTTTTTCCTTGTTGATTTTGCAAAGCTGCTGCTCAGATTACAAACTATCCATCCATACAGTGGTCTTTCATGCTTCCCCAAGGTTTAAGCCCTTTTTATATCTCCTCTTCATCGTCCTCTGCTTGGCCTGCCTTAAACTGGACCCCTAGAGAACAAAGTGCTGCATAAGCAGTCTTTTTTAGTATTATATATCCCCTGTAGAACTTCATTTTGTATTTCTTTCCAGCAGGAAACAGTAATAGATTCTGTAAATGTCCTTTTATAATGTCTTCTATTTATTACACACATTCAATGGAGCTACGTGTCATACTTGGGTTACTTCAGTGTGCATGTTTAATAACCTGACATACAATAGAGAAAAAACATTGGTCCAAGAGCCTTTACTCTTCAGCAATGTGGTTAGTTACATTAGTAAGGCTAAAGATGCCTCTGTATCTGAGCACATGTTCAAAATTGGATATGTATTGTAAATATTACATATTAATAAAAATCCTGAGTGTTCCAGCATTCTTTTCTGTCTGTAGCTGTTTTTAACAATGGAACAAGTCCTTTGTTAGATTGTGTGTCTTGGAAAAAGGCAGTTTTGTGAGCAGTTTGAGGTAAGCAGGACTGTAGTATTTATGGAAAGTCTACATTCACAAAAACTGCAATTTAATGTGAAAAGAAACCTCATATAGGCGAGTGAGAGGGCATGTAGAAATTCATAGTCTTCCAGAAAATTAACTTATCCAGACATAACCGTCCCCTCCTCTTCCCCTTCTTTGTTATTTACTTATATACATACATACACACACTGTGGTATTAATTCAGTATCTTTCTGTGTGAAAACACAACAGGAATTAATATTGTCTGAGCAGCGTATATATTTCAATGTGCTATAATTTCCACTGCATTTGTAATGTTTCCTACTTCTCTTCAAGCAAATAAACTGCACTTAATTTCATATACACTACGTCACAAAGCGCTCTCTCATATCCTGCCCAGGGTCCTTCTGGCACTATTTCTGTAGCATTATTGAGGAGACTTTTCACTCCTGTCTTCAAAATTCAGTAAAAACTTTGCCTACTTGTTTGGTGACTAAAAAAAGTTTGAAAAATATCTATAAACTCCCAAATTCACACTCTACTTTCTATTCCTGTCAGAACATTTAAAAAGAGGAAAATTCAGGAGGACAGAATAAGGAACATACAAGGAAAGAAAAAGACAAGGCCCTCCATAAATTTTAGCCTTGCAGTATTATGCCTTGGGATCTACATTACCAGAAAACATGGCAATATGTTTTGGAAATAATACAATACATAAAAATGAAAAAATACTCATACACATTGCAAAAATTTTGTGCCACTGGATGGACTTTAAATGTTGGTTTTATGCTTGATAGAATGCTTTTCCTAAGTGTTTTTAATTGTGTGTAAATTGCACCTTTTTCAGTCATCTTTCATTTTAGTAACAATTACTGTGAAACTGAATAATGTGTGTTGTACAATTTGTTGATCGAAAAATCATTCCCAGTAGAATGAAACATTATAAACTGTGCAAAAATAACATCCCTGGTTTTTTTATCTCTCAGTTTGATTACACTGTATTGCAAAGGAATTGTTATTGTAGGTGAGTTTCAGCTTTTAGCCTGGCTTTCTAAGGAAACAAGGTTCAGGACGACATTATCTGCATAAGTACAGAACTCTTTCTGCTAGCCTCTCCGAATAATGAAAGATGCTGTCCCGTTTCATCTGAATAAGACAGAGAGCGAGAGAGAGAGTTCTCAAACACATTGCCTTCCTATACCTTAAAAAAAAAATATATATATATAGTCAAATAGAGAAGGGACACCTTAGAGAAGAGGGAAAACTACAGATTTAGTCTATTAAACTGAATACAATGCGTGCAGGGGTGGTACGTTGGAAACTAGAACATATTAGTTCCAATGAATACGGAATTGCTTTTTTCCTTTGGCGAAACAAGCAGTGCACGTTCCTATAACGCTGCCCAAGCTGTCATTATTTGCGAAGCTTCTCCTGCAGAATTTGGGAAAACATGGTACACAACAGTCGTGTTGACTTTTGTGAGGACAGCAGGCATGCAGACATTTGAAGAAAGTTTTACTCCTGTAAAATTGTTAGACTACCTGGTCCCAGCATTTTCGTTTTGTGCATGATAAGAATCTCAACAGCTTTCCAGCTCCAAAATTCCTTCCAATTATAACTTTGTGTAAAGATTATTTAAAATGTAATTAATATTAAGTAAAGAAGATTGTTAAGAAGCAGAAACAAATTTGAGACATTGTAATAATTCACTATTCTCTGCAATAGTCTGAAAAAACATAGCAGACTTTTTGGAAAGGCCCATACCTAACAAGTATTCAGTAATTGTTCATCTAAAAGGAAAAACTTTCATTCAAAGTAAATTTATGAATGTGATAAAAGACTGTGCAATCTAGTGTGGCAGAAGAATCATTTATTTCCGAAGTATTAGTAATGAAATTTCAGCAAGTACATAGCACATATTGGGGTACAGTAGTACAGAGTATTAACACCATTGCACGAGGCTCTAAAATAAACTAGAACAGACTGTTTTGATTGGAAGGGCTGTACGATTATCTAGTCCAGCTGCCTGACCAATTCAGGGCCAACCAAAAGTTAAAGCATTAAGGGCGTTGTCCAAATGCCTCTTAAATTCTTACAGACTTGGAGCATTGACTACCTCTCTAGGAAGCCTGTTCCAGTGTTTGACCTCCCTGTCCGTAGAAAAAAACCCATTTCCTAATGTTCTCTCTAAACCTCCTCTGGGGCAGCTTTGAACCATTCCTACACATCCTGTCGCTGGATCCCAGGGAGAAGAGCTCAGCACCTCCCTCTCCACTTCCCCTCCTCAGGAAGCCACGGAGAGCAATGAGGTCGCCCCTCAGCCTCCTTTTCTCCAATCTAGACAAACCCAGAGTCCTTAACTGCTCCTCACAGGACATGCCTTACAGCCCTTCCACCAGCTTTGTTGCCCTCCTCTGGATGCATTCAAGAACCTCGACATCCTTTTTGAAATTGTGGGGCCCAGAACTGCACACAGCACTCAAGGTGAGGCTGTACCAATGTTAAATACAGTGGGATAATCCCCTCTTTTGATCAACTGGCTATGCTGTGTTGGAAGCACCTCAGGATGTGGTTTGTCCTCTTGGCTGCCAGGGCACACTGCTGACTCATTGAGCTTAGTGTCAGTCAGCACCTCCAGAGCCTTTTCTGCAGGGCTGCTCTCCAGCGACTCCTCTCCCAGTTTCATAGAATCATAGAATGGTTTTGGTTGGAAGGGACCTTAAAGATCATCTATTTCAACCTCCCCTGTCCCTGGGCAAGGACACCTTCCACCAGACCAGGTTATTCAAAGATCCATCCAACCTGGCCTTGAACAGGGATGGGGGAATCCACAGCTTCTCTGGGCAACCAGTTTCAGTGTTTCACTGCCCTCACAGTAAAGAATTTCTTCCTGATGTCTAATCTAAACGTACCCTCTTCCAGTTTAAAGATGTTACCCCTTGTCTTATTACTACATGCTTTTGTCAAAAGCCCTGCTCCAGTTTTCTTGTAGGCCTCCTTTAGGTACTGGAAGACCATTGTAAGGTCTCCCTGGAGCCTTCTCTTCTCCAGGCTGGAGATCCCCAACTCTCTCAGCCTGTCCTCATAGGAGAGGTGCTCCAGCCCTTTTATCATCTTCCTGGCCCTCCTCTGCACCCACTCCAACTGGTCCGTGTCCTTCTTATGTTGGGAGCTCCAGAGCTCCATGCAGTACTCCAGGTGGGGTGTCACAAGAGCAGAGTAGAGAGGCGGAATCACCTCCCTCAACCTGCTGGCCACACTTCTTTTGATGCAGCCCAGGATGAGGTTGGCTTTCTGGGTTGGCAGTGCACACTACTGACTTGTGTTGTGCTTCTAGTCCACCACCACTCCCACTTCTCCTCAGGCCTGCTCTTGATCCATTCTCCACCCAGCCTGTATTTGTGCTTGGGATTGCCCTGACCCATGTGCAGGACCTTGCACTTGGCCTTGTTGAACTTCATGAGTTTTGCATGGACTCACTTGTGAAACCTTTCAAGGTTGGCATCCATTACATCTGGATGGCATCCATTACCTCCAGTGTGTGGAGCGCTTATCCCACAACTGGACAACTCATCCAGAGGGATGCTGTGAGTGACAGTATAAAATGCCTTACTAAAATCCCAAGAAACTACACTTACCACCTTCCCTTCATCCAGTAGGTGGGTGACCTTATCCTAGAAGTTTATTAGATCAGCTAAACAGGACTTTCCCTTTGTGAATCCATGTTGACTGTGCCTGATGATGGCATTGGCCTTTAAATGCCTTTCAGTAGCACCCAGAATGATCTTCTCCATAGTTTTTCCAGGTACTGAGTTTAGACTAACAGGTCTGTAGTTTCCTGGGCTTTCCCTCATGCTCTCCTTGTAAACCAGAATAACACTGGTGAGTTTCCAGCAGAGACCTCCCCAGACTACCAAGACCTTTGGTAGATGATTAAGAGGGGTTCCGCTGTAATATCTGCTAGCTCCTTCAGTACTCTGGGATGAATCCCACGAGGCTCCATGGACTTATGAACATTCAGCTGATCTAAGTGGTCCCTTACCATTTCAGTGTCCACAAATGGAAAGTCATAGTTCCCATACTCATGGTCCTCCAACTCAGAGGACTGAGCAGCCCAAGGTCTATCAGAATTCTTAAAGACTAAGCAAAGAAAGCATTGAATGCTTCTGCTTTATCTTAATCTCTGTTTGTCGGGTGACTATCTTCAACAAGTACTTGTCCAATATTTTCTTTAGACCTCCTTTTGTTATTAAAGTACTTTAAAAAGCCTTTCTTGTTGTCTTGTTGTCTGGCACAACACTGGCCAGTTTCAACTCTAGTTCAGCTTTGGCCATTCGTATCTTCTCCCTACATATGCAAATCAGGGCTCTGTAATCCTCCTGTGAAGCCTAACCTGTCTTCCGGCGATTATATAATTTCTTCTTCCTCCTGAGTTCCAAGAGGAGTTCCATGTTGAGTGAAGCTGGTCTTCTGCCCCACTTGCTTCACTTTTGAGATAATGGAATTGCCTGCTCCTGTGCTTTTGAAAGGTGGTTCTTAAAACTGCCTTGTCACTCATGGAATCCTAAGCCCTCAAAAACAAATTCCCAGGGGACTCTGGTAAGTAAGCTTGTTGAGTTTTAGTACTTAAATCCTACCTGGCACTGCTTAATTTACAGCATAGACTTAAGTACCATTGAACGTCCTAATACTATCTCAATAAGGTAATGGGTAGAGTGTAGGAATGAACACCTGGTACTCTGTGGACATTTCCTCCAAACATTGGCTATCAAAAGGTTGCAGGCACGAGCTAGCACCCTCACAGAGCACCAGTTTGAGAAGAACTGGTCCTGCTTGGAGGAAGTAGGTATTTGTCATTACCCCTCTGGTCCAACACTGCCCTCAGAGCTGACCTTGCTGTAGTCAGGGGCTGGGCTGGGATGTCCTGAGGCCCCTTTCAGCCTGAATTATCTGCCCTTTGGTCCTAAAGCTCAGTATAGTTCATCTTCCAGACTCACAGCATAAGGTACCATGGCTGCAGTTGTGGAAGTATGATAAAGCCTCCACAGTAGTGCTTAGGTCTAAACCCACATTTCTTTTACTTCTTTACTTCCCAGCTTGTTTTACAGCTGTTCAATATGTTGGTTCTGCTTCTGCTCATTTAGACTATACCGACATTACAATGTTTAATGTCTTTCTTATGCCTTATTTTATTAACGTGTTATTAAAAAAAAAAAAGCAAAACCAAAACTCTAGGCTGAACTACTAGGACATTGGCTGTTTCTACTACCATGTAGTGAAAATGAATATACAGAAAGTAACATGAGGGTTTTTTTCTGTAAGAGAGTCTTCAAATGTTTTCCTTTAATAATTTTCTGGGTAACTACTGCTAGGTTTATAGTTGCATAAATCTAATTAGTCATGGACATTTACCAGCCAATGATTTTCACTTCACTTGCTCTGAACACATATCTACCCTATGTAACTTGCATATGGTCTAATCTAGTGTAAGTGATGTTTATTGTTGACAATATCTAAATTTTACTGCAAAGAAGTATAAATAAACAGTAACTTTAAAAGATATGATTCAACCAATTTCTCTTGAGAGCAAGAGTTTTGGTTTTATAACCTAGTATTTACTTATGGATTTATGATATAAATTGTTACATATTAATTTCCTAGATTCATCCTCTGTACTTAGCTCTTTATCTTAGTTCTGAAATCAGACAGAATCACTTCACACCTTCCATCACTCCAAACTTTAATGGGAAAAGAAAAGTTTTACTAAAGTGTCTAGCTCAATTTAAATTGTTAAAGAAAACCTACATCACAGTTGTCCAGCTTTGTATGACAGAAGCCCACTCCGAAAGCCAGTTTGCATGGATTAAATGGGTCTCTCCTGAACTGAAGTTTAAATAGTAAATGAAATTACACTACATTAAGCCACAGCACCTCCACTGTACAAGTGACTAAAGAAAAGGAAGCTAGTTTAATATGTCTAGGCAGACATCTTTTCAAGTAAAAATATGGTTGAAATATGTTCGTAATTGCTATGAAAAATGTATGATATGTTGTATTTATATCTTCCCTAGGAATCTAGGGGAAAGAGGGGTGGTTTTTTTGTTTATTTTATCTTTGCTAGAAACAATAAAAGGAAGTTGTTACAATCTATCCATTATTGACAGTTGTTCAAGCTCCAAAACACAGCAGAAAAATAAGCAGTCACAGAAGTAAGACGAGTGGAGCTGGTCAGAATTTTTTTGCATAAACATGAGTTCTTTATTAAATGCCAAATTCAAAAGCAAAATTGCTTTGATAAATGCAAATCATAACTCAGGTTGAGTTTCCTGTCTATTTGGATAATAGGCTGCTTCTAGGTGGAAACAACAAATATGAACTGGACCAAAAAGCCAAGAGAAAGCCAGCACATGGAATTTAAAAGGAGAATAGCATAATTAGATGAGTTCTACAATTATTTTTGCATTAAACATTTAATTACTTTTGATAGCATTGACATCTATGAATGATTAACACAAGATTTTCTTCCTTAGATTTCTGAATTTAAAAAGAAAAAAAGTCTGGTTTTAATGAATGTATTAAGTTAGCAAAGGGACATATGCTGTTTACTCATGCACAGTGTAATCTCTGTAAATTGTTACTGATATAATCAATATCATTCAGTAATAAGATGACTGAAAAAGATTGTTTCCTAAGAGAATTACAGGACAATTTGAATTATTCAATTTTCTCCTACTGAGAGCAAGATTACACAGAGAAATTGAAGTTTCTAGAATAAACTATTGGAGTTTGTTGCCATCCTCTCCTAGCCATTGAATATACTCAAAGGCAGCCCAAAAACCTCTCCAAACCCTCAGCTATTCCATATCTACAAGACATTACCGAGACATGTCACATGCTTTTACCCAGTCACTCTTGATTGATTTTGTGTGTTTTGTTTAGATTTATCTTTTATGCTACTATATCAAGGAGTTCAAAATGTTAAGCTGGTCATTTCATTTTAGTTAAAGTATTTCTGGTTATTTTGTAGATATCTTAGGAAGCGTCATTTACTTGCATAAAAGGAACTTTCTGAAAATATGAAAACACCACACTGTGTCATACATCAGCTTACTATGATAACCTTTTGGAATGCAAATTTCATGGTGTCTATGAATATCAGTAATATTATAAATTTCCAGTTGTTTTGTTAAGGCTAGGCTGTCCCAAGAAGGACAGATACGTTGTGAATGGGGAGGAGAACATTGGTTGGAAATAGTAAGAAACCTGGAACTCAGATTTTGTTGCAAGAGCATCTCCTTTTCATTGTAAAAGCATGAAGAAATCTTAGAATCTATTGAGATCTATTATTACTGCTCTGCTTTACACAGCTGTTCAATGCAGCTATGCCTGTGTTTAAAGCACATGCTTAAATATCTTCTTAAAGGCCAGGAGCCAGGAGCAAATATAACCAGAAGCTCCAGTTTCCATGATCCACAAGCTTTAGTTCAGGTTGAAATTTATTTCTTTACCTTCTAGTAAGAAAGAAAAGAATGGAATAATTACTGAAATACAAAAAATGTAAATCATTATGTTGAAAAGAATGAGGTCCTTACTTTTTCCTGGGAGCATAAAATGTTTATGTTTCTAATCAAGGGCTGAACTTTGAAAGACTTTAACCTATCAGGTGTCAGTCCAGGTTGTGTACTTCTACACCTGCACCTGTATTTACTGCTTTAGAATAAAAACATATATTTAAATATAATGATCATTTGTGTTATTTAAGCATGAAAACTATAAGCTGGATCATCCTTCATATATACTGATACTGCATTTGCTAAAATATTGCTTCCATTTCATTTTGGTTTCTTTATTTGCTTCAAATAAGTAGTTTCAGTTTTGGTGTTTGAATCAAAACAGTAAAAACAATTTCACATCTGAAACAGGGTTTTTCATTTTTTCTATGTGAAAATAAAGAATAAAGTACTTCAGTAAATATTTTTAAAAATCAGAAAATTAATATTTAAATAATTATCAGTGTTTTATTTGTAACCTTCCATGAAGGCTTCAGAGAAACATATTAGTATGAGGATATTACAGCAATTCTTCTTGTGATAATGGGCTTCACTATAATATAATTTATTTCAGTAAACTTTACACTCCTCAGATCAAAAGCAATGGTATGTAACAGTTTAGGATCCAGTACTTGTACTTGTCTAAAAGAAGATATATCATTATTATTAGAAAAATATATTAAAATAAAAAATCATTTAAACATCCCCCATTCCCCCCCCAAAAAAATCCAAACCCAAAACACAAACAAACAACAAAACCCAATTAGCTTCTATGATATGAATGGACCAAGTTTCTCAAAAGTATCCTGGCTGTTTTCAATATCTGAGGGCATTTCTAGCACATCTTGAAGATATATCCACAAAATACAGTAGGACCCTAAATTACACATAGCAAGAAGTGAACAGTAATCAAATGGAAAATGGTATGTCAGCAACAAACCTACCTTAATCATACAGCACCTTCCACAAATTATTCACCTTCCACAAATGATTCAGTTCATTGCACAAATGGAGTGTATTAAACTTTCTCATTTTATCTTGCTTGTGGTAATTATAAAGAATGTACAATCTGAAAACTAATTAAAGGGAAAGTCTAAACAAAACAAAGGCTAATGAATTTTAAGCAGCAGTCACAGACAAGTGGTGGGGGTGTTTTTCAAATTTTTTATTTAATAGATATGCACAATTGTCGTAGTTCAGCCTCAGTCGGGGCCAGACTACGCAGTTTCTCTCTCACTCCCCCCACCCTCCGAGAGAATATATAAGAAAAAGGCTCGAGGTCTGAGATAAGGACAGGAAGAAAATCCTTAAAGTTACCATTATGGGCAAAACAGATTCAGCTTGGGGAAAACTATTCATTTATTACTAAAACCAGCAGGATAATGACACAGAGAACAAGATAACTTCCCCCCACCCCTCCCTCTTCCCGAGCTTAACATTATCTCTACCTCCTTCCTTCCCGAGCGGCACAGGGGAAGAGGGAATTGGGGTTGTGGTCAGTTCATCACACGTCGCTTTAGGCTGCTGCTTCCTCCTCAGGGGAAGAACTCCTCACATTCCTCCCCTGCTCCAGCCTCGGGTCCCTCCCACGGGCTGCAGTCCCTCATGAACTGCTCCAGCGTGGGTCATCTCTTCCACAGGGTGCAGTCCCCCCCAGAACAGCTGCCCCAGCACAGGCCCTCCCCTGGCCACAGCCTCCATCGGGCACCCACCTGCCCCAGCGTGGGGTCCTCCCCGGGCTGCAGGGGGATCTCTGCTCCTGCGTGGGCCTCCATGGGCTGCAGGGGCACAGCCGGCCTCACCATGGGCTGCACCACGGGCTGCAGGGGAATCTCTGCCAGGAGCAGCATTACTGCTTCCCCTCCTTCTTCACTGACCTTGGCGTCTGCAGCCGTTCCTCTCACAAAAAAAATTCTTCACAACTGGCTCAGGCACACGCCTCTCAGGTTCTCTTCACATCTCCTCTCCACTTCTTGGAGCCGGGCCGGGCCGAGTCGGGCCCAGTCGGCCGCCTGGCAGGAGGCCAGAGGGTGAGGGCTGCAAGGCCCACAAGGCTCGTGCCTCCCCCTCTCTGCCCCCGCTCAGTGTCTTCATGTCTTCTCTCCTTTTCCTTTTTCTGTTTTTCCCCTTCTTAAATACGTTATCACAGAGGCATTATCAGGGAACATTCTGCCACCAACTGTCTTGGCCCTGGCCAGCAGCGGGTCCGCCCTAGGCCTGGCAATGTCCACTGAACAAAGGGGAACAATTTCTAGCAGCTTCTTGGAGAAGCTGCCACCGTAGCCCCCCTTCACTAAACAAAACCAGAACAACAATGAATACTTGCTCAAATGATGTCTTCTTAGGCCCAAACTAAAAATAGGATCTATATTCTGTGACACAGTGTCTTTTAACTTGGAGTAGGCAAGACAGTATATACATTTTTATATGGTGTGTCTCAGTCATGTCATATAAATAAGGAATAACAGAGGATTT
Organism: Ardeotis arabs; assembly: GCA_011801015.1. Classification (NCBI taxonomy): domain Eukaryota; kingdom Metazoa; phylum Chordata; class Aves; order Otidiformes; family Otididae; genus Ardeotis; species Ardeotis arabs. The sequence goes on from JAAGAY010132447.1 coordinate 30,846, forward strand.
AGACAAGTTTTTGGAGCTGCCTTGGAGCAAATCAAATGACTAGGATAGGATGACAACAAACTCTTAGAAATTTCTATTTCTCTGTGTAATCTTGCTCTTAGCAAGAGTTCACTTTTGAAAAAAAAAACCTCCTAATTTTCCCCATTTAGCATGCTTTAGTTCACATCACTGAACAGCAAGATGAAAACAAGACAGAAGATGCACTCTGGGAATGCACCTATCAGGGTCCAGCCTCTGGTGGTCATTCAGTCCTTGGAACCAGAACGGAGCAACTCTGAGGTAACCTCCTGAAACGCAGGACGTATGGACAGTGGGTCTTTTTGCTAATGTAAGCATAACTTTAGAGGAATAAATTGAGAGTCTTGCAATAGTAATGTGCATTGCAAGCTGTGGATATATATGATACAGTCTTAGAGAAATGTTCCTAAGGTTGTATGTATTAGGCTTTCCTGATGTATAGAAACATAGCATCAGCCTAATCTCACAGATTAAGCAGGTCTTCTCCTTGAGGGAAAAATACTACAACAGCAAGAGAATAGCTACACTACCTCAGTTAGATGCTGAATAGTTACCCCTTTCTGAAGCAAAATACAGTATCCAGGAGGGCTCTTTCATGCTTTGCAAAGGTTGGGAACGAAAAGTTGGATAGCTCCAGAGAATACAGTGCAACAGTGATTTGAAAGCTCTGTTAATTAATTAACTTAACAGAAATGTGAACCATGTAAGAAGTCAATTAAGTGGAATTGATGTGCATAATCTTTAGTTATGCCAGCCTTTGGTTTTTATATCGAGCTCAGAAAGTGCATCAAATATGTTTCTCTCAGCCTGGATACAGAAAAACAGCTTTTTTTTTTTTTTGTTGGGGAGTGGGACTGCACTTGAAAAACTGACTTGGTTCTCATGCTTCCCTCAAGAGTTTTCACAGCACTGCTCTTTCTTAGACAGTGCAAGCTTCCCTGAAAGAAAACAAACTTTTGAAATTAAAAAGCTATATATCAGACAGACAGTCAGCTGCCTGAGTATCAGAACAGAATTAACAGAATTAGAGAGTGAGTGATATGTTGGAAACATGGTTGTTGATCCACATGAAATGGTATTTACCAATAGCTTTTCAGAAATGCCACCCACTGGAGATGAGGTCCTCCCACCTAAGGCACCACAAGAGCTCTGATGTGGGTGTGCAGTCCCTCCACACCACTTGGGATCGCCGCTCTCATTCGGTTTGTTGAATTAGCTCAGCTAGGGGATGGGAAAATGCAAGTAGGAGGCCCACAATAAACAGCTGGAGGAACAGGAGGGAGAGAGGTTCAGATGTACTATTTCAGCTGTTTCTAGTGTCAATGCATAACACCTGGAGGGAAGTTTCTTGACACTGAAAGAGGACCTAGAAATGTTTTACTCTTCCTCATTCTCAAGAGTCACAGTGGTTTGTTTTCTTGCTCATTTGACACTCAGTGTTGTATCAGGCAGTGAGACTCAGGTATCTCTTTCCTCATTCAGAAAATGCCTAAAAAAAGATCCAGGAGATCTCCTCCTCCCTGGTCTGCTGAATGCTGTATGGAAAATGGAAATTTTACATGACTCCAGACTTCAATGCATGTCACCAAGGTGGTTTTCATACCTGTCACACAGTAAGAGTCTCTGTCATATTCAGATGCAGAAAGAAAAGGGAGGGTAGGAAAGGGGGGCAGAGCGGAAGCCATGGGTTCAAAGTTCTGTATACAGAAGAAATGGCAAAGGTGAAATGGTACAGCTGTTAAGTATTGGTTTAAAAAGTGTGCCTGTTGCTGTCAGAAGTCTTTTCAGAGAAAGGCCAGGCACAAACATCTGACCTCAGAAGGGAGTTCAGGACTTTAAGTGCTAAATGCCCTCAGCGCTAAAAGTGGTGCAAATCTGGAGACAGAAAGAACTGCAATGACACCTTGCTCTCCAGAGCTTTTGTTTGTCCAAATTTATGCCTCATTTCCTGCTGTTAGCTGTTGTGAACCTTCTGAGACATTTATATTGTTTGACTAATCTAGTGGCCTTCTACAATTAAGTGACTGCATCAGTTGACAAGGAAAGACCTATGGATGTCAGCTACCTACACTTCTTTAAGGCCTTTGATATGGTCCTCCACAATATTCTTACCTTTAAACTGGAAAGATAGGGGTTTGATGTATGGACTGGTAGAGGGATAAGGAACTGGCTGGATAGCCATGTCCAAAGAGTTACAGTCAGTAGTTTAATGTCCAAGTGGAAACCAGTAACAAGTGGTGTCCCTCAAGGGTCTCTCTTGGAAATAATGCTATTTAATGTCTCCATCAACAACATAGACAGTGGGATTGAGTGCACCCTCAGCAAGTCTGCAGATGACACCAAGCTGAGCAGTACAGTTATTCACCTGAGAGAAAGGATACCATCCAAAGGGACCTTGATAGCCTTGGGTGGTGGGCCAGTATGAATCTCATGAAGTTCAATGAGGGCAAGTGCAAGGTTCTGCACATGGGTCAGGGCAACCCCCACTATCAATACACAGTGGGGGATAGATCAATTGAAAGTTGCCCTGCAGAGAAGAACTTGGGAATACTGGTGGATGAAAAACTGGACATCAGCCAGCTCTTGAAGCCCTGAAACCAAATCATATCCTGGGCTGCATCAAAAAGAGCTTGGCCAGCAGGTTGAAGGAGGTGATTCTGCCTCTCTACTCCACTCTCTCATGAGACCTCAACAGAAGAAGGACATGGACCTGTTAGAGTGGGTCCAGAGCAGGACCACAAAAATGGTCAGAAGGGTGGAGCACCTCTCCTATGAAGAAGGGCTGAGAGAGTTGTGATTGTTCAGCCTGGAGAAGAGAAGGCTCTGGGTAGAACTTAGAGCAGCTTTTCAATATACAAAGGGAGTTTGTTATAGGAAAGACAGAGAGAGCGCCTTTTTACCAAGGCCTCTAGTGAGAGGACAAGGGGCAATGGTTTTAAAGTAAAAGTGATTATATTTAGATTAGGCATAAAAAAGACATATTTTACAAGGAGGATGATGAGGCACTGGAACAGTTTGCCCATAGAAGTTGTGGATGGCCATCCCTGGAAGTAGTAAGGGTCAGGTGTGGATGGAGCAATCTGATCTAGTGCAATATTTCTCTGCCCATGACAGGGGGAGGTGGACATGATGAACTTTAGAGATCCTGCCCAACTCAAACCATTCCGTGATTCTATATCTTCATATTCACAGGTAGGGCCTGTATGCAGGATCAGGTGCAATTTATCCTGACAGCAACTTCTTTTTTTCCTGGCAGCAAAGCATCCTAAACAGGAAAGGTGTTGAAATGGATCACATAAGGCACTGATCTACTAACTAAATACAGAAATTTTTCTCCTATTTCAGTTTTTACCTAGGTTAAGTGTCCTGCCAAGAGTCACTAACCCACTTATGCTCCTAGCTATCTAAAGCCCATGTAGTTCAAGGCCGGGCTGGATGGGGCTCTGAGCGACCTGATCTAGTGGGGGATGTCCCTGCTCCTTGCAGGGGGGTTGGACTAGATGACCTTTGAAGGTCCCTTCCAACCCTAACCATTCTATGATTCTATGATTCTATGATTCTAGTTTCATGTTTTGACGTCCCTAAACTTTCCAGACAAAAAAGCTGGTCCAGTAATGCATCCTTTCCAGGGAGTCATATTTTCCTGAGTACTCTTCACCATTTTATGTGCATCAGCTTGATCTGCAGCACTGGGAGTCTAACAGGACATAAAGGAAAAGCTATAAGCAAGACCTCATTCAAGCACTCTTCTGATCTTTTTTAGCTGAATGTCTGCTGAGAATTTAGACCATATGACATTTTAATAACTTTGATGTTATTACTATCAAGATGTATTTGTAACTAATGCAGGAGAACAGAGATCACTTAATAGGTACCTGTCCATCGTTATTTTCAACATGAAGGTCAAAGTGACCACTTTCTGCTGCTACTACTCACATTCATGATACCAATACTGTGTATTATTAATTTACAGGCTGGTGTTGTACCAGCTATATTTTAAATATCTGGTTATAATTTAGATAGTGCCTCCTCAATTATTGAGTAACAATAGCATGATTAATTAAATTGACTATTACTATTTATAACATCATCTGGAAGATATACTGCATTTAAAATGGAATTGTATCCTGTCAGTTTTGCGTGATCTTAAAAGACTGTTCTGTTAGAGCTTCTCAATGATGCTTAATTATACTAACTAAATATATAATTTTTAAAAGTTTCATTTCACAAAGTGTCACCAATCAGCTTTATCCTCTTAAATACAATAACAAAATTCAAAAAACCCAGCAGGTGAAATGTTTCATATGGCCATGTAGTTTGATGGCATGAGTGGTTTCACAGAAACATGTCACATCCTCTAATTTAAATAGGTCTAATATATTTCAGCATTAAAGTGTTCTAGTCACACTGTAAAATACGGGCATGACCCTTTGGTAGAATAGACTTTTTGACAAGAGGTTTTAATTTCTTTGATCTTTACACATTTGGTAACTCTTGCTGAAGATTTTGAGGATGCTCTTTTCCTTCTCTCTTCCATCACCACAAGAAAACTACACCTTTCTGGGTACTAAAAGTACAGCATCCTTCCAGGTGCTCAAGTCTTCAATGGCTCTTTTAGGTAGATAACAAGATGCTGTTAATAGTTCCTCAACAGTCTGCTAAAAAGATTTACAATAGCTTTGCTGAGTGACCTGAGGAGAAATGTCAAATGGAAACAAAAACATCTGTCAAGTTTCATCATGTGCTTTTCTCTAGAGCTTCGTTCTCTCATAGTGTGAATCCTGGACTAGCTATTACAATGTCTAAGGGAAAACTTTTGTCCATCTGCATCCTACTGTGGGTATCAATATAAAACCAACTAATTTATTTAAGTAAATATTATCACTGATTTATTTTTTCAAATTGAGGTTTCAAAATATTTTCCCTGTAATTTGTAAAATCTTATATTTAGAGTCTTTGGATAGCCATGATATATATGCAATGTGATGATTTTGTGTTGTAAAAGCTTCATAAATTTTGTGGAAATGACAACTATCCAAAATACACCTGTAAGACCTGGTTTAAATAGAGATGCTAAAGCAGCCAGAGGGAAAAAAAAAATTAAAAAGTGCTTAAGCTATAAATGTCTTGGTTAGATTGTAGGGCTAAAAATATTATTGCTGTTATTGGCTATTGCTCATGGATACTGGAAGGAATTGAAAACTCTCCCACGATACTCTGAAAATCAGCCCTGCAAAGATATTGTACATAAAACCCAGAGTCCTGGAACAAGATAGAGAGACTGGACCCTTGGTTAACAGCACACTTACGCGTTGTTTTGCTCTGCAGATGTTAATACTCACTGTCAGGATATCAGAAATGTAGGTACTCATATACAGAATTAGGATCATACTACAGTCCACTCCTATCATAGAGGGCAAAGATAAAGTCTGTTGAGTTATTTATTTGTTTAATAAGATTTCAGTGGGTAATAAGCAGAGATCTGACGGAATAGAAAGATCACCTGTTTGCAGAGGATCGGCACAGGACCTATACAACACTTAAGTTCATGTCATGGGGTTAATAAAGATTTAGCATGATCATTGAGAAATTTTGTTTGGTTTTGACAGTTGCTTTATATCTTCTTATTTGTGCTGCTGAAAAGTTCTAATACAGTGTCTGCTTTGATATGTATGCTGTTTTGTGTAATCACAAAGGCCACAAAACACTACTAGTAAATTATCAGGGAGGCAACAACATTTAGATTGTTTTGAATCTTACAGGACATTTCAAACCACAGTACATTATGGTTTTAAAGTCAATCTCTGTATTGCGTTCTTCCTTTTTAATTTCAGTTTTAATTTAGGAATCACTTTTTGTTGGGTTTTGTTTGGTTTTGCCCTATGTAGAATTTAACTACAGAAATGGCCAGTAAACCTAGGAAACGTAATTTCTAATTATTCATTAAATTTGAAGTAATTGTGTTTAAACATCTTTGTTTAGAAAATAAAATAAAAATCTATACACAATGCTCTATAACAGATTAGTAAATAAGTGATGGTATGTTCTGTGAAGTTCCCTATAATGACGCAACAGACAGAACAGTGCTGTCTAGATAATGAAAGGTTGGATCTGAAATCTAGTTTTGAAGGCTATCATAAATTATTACATAAGACGTTTATCTAATGAGCATTTGCTTAAGCAATAATAGCAGCAATAGACAAGCAATGAGAAAAAGCAAAAGACAGCAACAATACTGATATTTGCCGAGAAAGTGACAGAAAGCAGTTTCAAAGAAAGCTCAGTGAAAACATTCCTGCAAAGGCTTTGCTAGTAAGTATGTAAGTGATCACAGATGTGATTACCTGGCACAAAAATTTCTTAGGTTTTATGTTCCATCCATTTCCTTGGCACTGCTTATGCATTTAAAAGCAGCCAAAACAGTTGCAGAAGGATTTGAAGAAGACCAGCTTTGCATATATTTTTACTGAACATTTCCTTGTAATTCTCCAAAGCCCCCAAAAGCTGGACGGTCAGCTCTCCCTGTGGAAGAAGCAATTCAAGTAATGCATCTCCATTGCTCTGCATAACAGGGATGAATTCAATATTTAAAAACCTTTCTAGGTATTTAAAAATCAATCACCTTTGAGCCACACACACCTTTCTTGTTTGTCTACGTGTGGACTAAAGTCAAAAGAACATGTCCAGGTGCAGTTTGCACTTTAAAGCTCTGTTTGTGTAAATTGGTACAGGCCCAGTATTTTACACAAAATGTCAAGCTCTTAATTTGCTCATTCTGTTTCAAAACACAAGAGCCTTTTTTTTCTGAAAAGGTCATCTTTCCTGGAAGTAGATGAAACATGAATTATAAGCAGCCAGTACAAGTTTGGAATTGAGATGGGAGGAATGGGTGCTGTAGCTTTGCTCCAGTTTTTATAGAGACAGAGACTAAGACATGCAAGTAGAATTTTGCTTCTCCAATTCTTCTGCACACTATATGAGAATAGATGTTTTTATTACAACACATTATACAATGTCCTAGATAGATTTCTTTTTTCTGTTTTTGTCACCTGGATGTATTGCATATAGCTGAAGCGTTGTGAAATAGCTTTGCTTCTGTATCATACTTACCTTGATACTGACTTTGATAATAGCTTGGTGACTCACTGGCTGATGGCTGGGATACAAAACAACAGGCAAGAATGTAGTCAAAGAAAAAAGGCAGGTGCTTTCATTAAAGATATCTAAATCTAGGGTATAAATTTAATCTGAAGATATGTGATAACATTAATTATCCTGACTTAAAATTATATTCATGAGAAATTCATGAATACTCTCCTGCCCACCACTGCATAATCAATAACTCGAAACACATGCAGAAGCCAAGTGCATTTTCTGCCTGATGCACAGAAACATGCTTTTTGTTTGCAAATGCTCATAAAGGGAATAAAATATGGCAGCAACAATAGAGATGTAGATTCAGAATACGTGGTTGTATTTTCTGTTAAAAAAAAAAAAAACAATAATCACAAAGGCAAATGCATCCAGTGCTTGGGTGTTTTTTTTCTGATTTCTTACCTGGCATTAAAGCTTGGCCAGAACAAAAGAGTGGTGAGCTGAGGTCACAAACCGACTGTGAGTATCTAACTGCCTCTCCAGGGCCTGTACACTGATTTGTGGTGTATACATTAGTGTCCACCATGTCTTTTACCCCTTTTTTCCTGGGATAAGCAACTCCCTGGGCTTCAGGGAGAGCTAAGTGTGACAGCTTGTGCTGTCTGAAAGGTACAAATCTAGGACCCCAGTAGAGCTGCGCTGTCTGTGCTCACTTACTGCCGGTATGGGGATCTCTCACACAGTGCTGCGTTGTATCATACAGATTTGCCCCTTCTCCTGTGTTCATTTCAGGGAACCGTGACCTCTAGCTTGCACCTGTGCATGTAGCCAGGTGGCAAACCACTAACACAGTTGGAGCTTTTAGCTCTGCTTGAGGCACAGCAAGTACTTTTTTCACGTCATTTCTTTCCATCCGAACACTCAAGACTCAGCAGGAGTTGAGAACTCCTGCTCTGCTGACATGGAGCAGAGCCCACAATAAATATTCACACCGAAATCAGCAGGTTTGGATCAGAATTTAAGGACATGATAGGACTTTTTAAAGTTTGTTGCTGGACATACATCTTTCCAGAATAGGCATCATTGTAATTATGTTTTGCAGTTTCATTGTTTCACAGCAAATTGCCACCACTGAGCTGTAATTACTGTTAGCAAAAACCCTTTTGTAGATTTTGCCAGGAAAATTTCAGCTTTCTTCCCTCAACATTCAGACATAGAAAGCAAAGCCAAGTGCTTACATTATAGAAATTCTGGGTCATGTGTACACACACACTGAAGACAACCTCTAAATTCCATGCTAACTCGACATAAAGACAGTGTTTCCTGCTGGGAACTTAGAGGAGGCTTTTAAAATATTTTTATTTTCCTATAAAGGAATAGAAAGAATTCAGGGAAGGAAAGGATTTGTACTATCAAGTGAAATTCTTTGTTATTGAATCTCGTAAGCCTCAGAATTGCAGAGGATGAGGTGTTTCTTCCGTTTACCCCAGCAGTTAATATTATCAAAAATATCTGTAAGTGCACTTATCTGTCAGTGCTTGGTAGTGAAGATACTTCTTTACTGTGTTGTCTTTCTTTTCACTTCAGTGGAACACAGAAGCTCAGATAGCAATTTTGGATAACAATTTTTTATTTTTATTTTTTAGCAGCAGCATCTGGCATCTTGGCAGACACCTCTAGCAGTTTTGTTGGCAGCTCCAGAACTGTGCCTTGGTGCAACTATTGTTAATGGCCTGAGTTATCTCATCCTCTTAACTGACATTGTTCAATGATGAATACTTTTCACTCAGGGAACTCACCATGTTTTCCCTTTGTGTGCCAACTCTCACAGAATGGTTTGCAATATGAAAAATGCCAGGAAATGCTAGAACTTTGTGACTAGCTGACCTCACATAAAACCATCTAATCCCTACCACTTTATTAGCATATGTTTGTGAATCATAGAATCATAGAATCATAGAATGGTTAGGGTTGGAAGGGACCTTCAAAGGTCATCTAGTCCAACCCCCCTGCAAGGAGCAGGGACATCCCCCACTAGATCAGGTTGCTCAGAGCCCCATCCAACCTGGCCTTGAACGTTTCCAGGGATGGGGCATCCACCACCTCTCTGGGCAACCTGTTCCAGTGTTCCACAACCCTCATTGTGAAAAATTTTTTCCTAAAGTCCAATCCAAATCTACCCCCTCCTCTATTTTAAAACCATTACCCCTTGTCCTATCACAACAGGCCCTACTGAACAGTCTCTCCCCAGAGAGACTTCTTCTCCAAAGAGAAGAGAACTTCTCTTTCTCTCTCATTCTTTTCAAATCTCACATTAAAACAAATCCTTTTTGCCCTTCAAAGAATTTTAATTCTTTATCTATGATTTTGTTTATCAGTTCATGTAGAAAAGCAGGTTATGAAGCATTTACTAAGGAACTTGCCAGAAAGAATTGCTGTAAATTGTTTCCATGTATTATCAAACCTGCAAGCTAATTTTTTTGCCCATTACACCTCAGTAAATGCTTTTATTTTGCATCAGAATTCATGTTATTTAAATCACATTACACCTGCTTGTTAACACATGAGATACCACTTGCTGTGCCGTATTAATCAGGGAAGAGTTCTTGGGCCTGATAACTACTTTTGCTCTGAGTAGCTTGATTCCACCATAATTAATGCATAATTCATCTTGGAAAGTAAGTAATCTTTGGCCTTACTAACCTTTGGAAGTGAAACCAGTTAAAAATCCCACACAGGCCTGGGATCATGATGAATACCTAGCAGTCATTAGACCATGGAACCAAATGAGTTGAAATAATCTCTTAGACTTCATTGCTTCTACTTTACTATTGGAACGGAAAGAAGGGGGAACTGCAGGGTACTGGCAAGTTCCCAATGGCCCGGCAGAGGAAAATACAAAATATATTTCTAATACCTTGGGTTTAGTGGCAAGCATTTATTTATTTGTAGAGAGATTAAGAAGTGAGTAGTGAATCAAATACAAATTGACTCTTTCCTGCTGAATAGATAAAATGTTTTTAAAATAAGAAGTTGCTAGCTTTCTCTTTCAACTGCCATGAGTGAACCTGTCATAGGCACTTGGGACAGCTGTCAGCAGAAGTTGGTACTCTGGAGAAGTAGGAAGAGAAAAACACATCTGTGCGTGTGTGTGTGTGAAAGATTAAGGACATAGTAAGCCAACTAAACCTAATAAATATATGAAATATCAAATCTAACAACTGTTTGCGTGGTTGCATTCTCAGAATTGAAAAAAAATACATTTTCCACCAGAAAAAAAAAAATATCACAATTTTGAGTGGAACCAGGAGTTCAGCAATTGTTTAGAAGTATGACTAATATAGGTCATATTCAACAGTAAGCACCAAGCTACTATGCAAAAAGTGGGGTTTTCCTCTTACGTCTTTACTGGCTTTACAAAAGAGAAGTGAGCCATCCATGTACATTTTAAGACGTGATTTAGGTGTTTTACTCTGGAGGGAATTTTTGACTGTGAATCCCCGTACTAAATAGTCATCACTGTGTTTTAATTCAGGAGGGGAGAAGTGGGAAGATCTCATGCAAGTGTTTAAGTGTTGTGGAAAACATGATAAACAAATATCAGATGGCTCATCTGGTAATTTTGTAAACCACAATGAGATTGAATGCATGATGCTTAAAATATGGTAAGTAAACTGACCCTTTTTATATGCACCTCTCACTGTTCCATGCTCCTTTTTGAGAAATTATTCTTTCTGAGAAGGCTTCTATTTCCCCTGTTTTTCTGCAAGCTAAAGAAATTTCCCTGCCTGTTTGCATGAAAAGATTGTACATCTTTTCCTCTTTACCTGCAACAATATCATCAGAACAATAATTCAGGAGCACAGAGAGACTGAAAGACCCCACTAAGACTGTATTGCCACATCTAAATTTGTATCACACCACACCATAGAAAAATGGATTCTGCAAGCCTTTTTCCTTTCTTGGCCGCATCTACAGGAAAATGAGGCCCATAATTTGCACTTACTGCTGGAATCCAGCTATTATTAGAAATGCCTAGGCAGGGTTGCATGACTCCTTGGCAGAAACCCCCAGGCCCCGTCTGCTGTTTTGTTTCCACCTCTGTCAAGGGATGCCACCAATAAAAGTGTTGCTTTATTGTCAGCATGGATGAGGACTTTGACATTGACTTCCTCTCAGCAATATTCCCAGCCTGGTCACAAGGGAAGAGCATGCCTGTGCTTGGCAGCACATCGTTGCACAGGATCCCTAAGCTATCTTCCAAGCAGGAGGGCAAGATTCAGCTGTCTAAAGACAGGTTTCTTGTCCCATTGGAGAGTACATGGGAAGCAAAAGATATCTGCATGGCTCTGCGCACATGGCACAGGCCTCACAGGTCTTCAGTGACAGGTCAGGTCTGCAATGATGGCTCAAGGACAGGAAAAATATCTTATATTCCCTGAAATGACAACTGAGGCAAACATTGAGGTGACTGAATGCTGCCAAATATGTCTAGAAGGCATAGTGCAGCATCATTCATAGAAACTGTTCAGAATCTGAAGGCAATACAGCTCTTTTGCCATGATATTGCATCTCTGATGTATTGTAGAGAAAGAAGGTTACCTTGCCTGTGGGAATGGGGCTGCTTTGCTTATGGTACTGGAACTGAACAGACCACAGCTGGCCTGGGCGATGGCATAGCGCTGTGCTGGGCAATGCCCCAGGAATGACACATCTAGAGTTACTACTCCATGCAGACTCAGTATGGAAAAAGGTGGATTTGGTTACTGAGAAGTACTTTGCTTAACATACGTTAGGAAGCTATTCGTTAATGATTGCTACGCAGAAGACTAAATAGACCAAAACACACACATTAGCCACATGAAACTGACAAAACTACGGGAAAAAAAGTTACACAATCTTCTTTCTGTAGAGTGTCACAGCATCAGAACTTGAATGTTTATAACTTCTTCAAGCCAGATTCTAAGAGGTGCTGAGCAGAAACACATTCTCTTAAAGCCAGAATGAATTAAATATTCAAGAATATGCCATTTGGATTTTGATACCAAATATCAAAGCTTTTATATGCTCTTGGATACTCAAGAACAGCTCTTTCATGATTGACATCTAAATATTCAAAACTGAAGGCCATACATCATCTACTCCAATTACAACACTTTTAAAATGTCAGTCCAATCCTCTGCTTTCCAAGCTGAACAGCCCCAACGCTCTCAGCCCTTCTACACAGGAGAGGTGCTCCAGCCCTCTGATCATCTTCATGGCCCTCATCTCGACTCACTCCAACAGGTCAGTGTCCTTCTTATGTCAGGGGCTCCAGAGCTGGACGCAGTACTCCAGGTGGGGTCTCACCAGGGCAGAGAAGAGGGGCAGAATCACCTCCCTTGATCTCCTGGCCACGCTTCTTTTGATGCAGCCCAGGATGCAGTTGGCTTTCTTAGTTGCAAGCATGCATTCCCAGCTTAACACCATTTTATTTACATATTTATATTTAATTTCTTTCCTTTTCTCATCCCAAGGAAAGTATTAATTATATAACATACTACTACAAGACTTTCTGGCTGTATTGATTTGCTCAAAACACTCCTGTCTTATTCTCAGATTCTTTTTAGCTATATACTCTATATATGAACTTTAAAAATAATATGTGAACATTATGTGAAATAAAATATTAAAAATAGAGGAAAGATGTACAGAATAATGCTCCATTCTATAGCTCATTCTTGAATCTAAGTTCTAGCATTTTAGCAGATTTTTCTGAACTTCTTTATCTTCATTCTTTTTCATTCCTCCTTATTATACTTGTTGAAGCACATTTTGTAAGTCATCTCTTTTCTTTTATATTTTAGTAGGAATGGTGTCCCAGTGGCCCATTTTTGAATGTAAGGTATCCATATATTTGTGGCAGAGTTAGATAGTATAATAAAAATTTGTAACTCTTCCTCAAAATGTCCTGTACATTCCCTGTCACAAAGCAAATGCCAGCTCTGAGATCCTTCAGTGCAGGTATCTTGTGCCTGTGTTGTACAAAACAAGGTCTTGCTGGGATAGAAAATCTGTATGCACAGTGTTTAGTGTATGCAAGACTATATCTTAACTGCATAGCTATCTCATTAGCCTTTCTTACTCAGACCTCTGTCGCTTACCCCAAACACACTACTTGTCTACCTCACATACATTACACTGAATTTACCATCTAAAGAGACACCGCAAGTCTTTATCATAGAATCATAGAATCACATGGTTGGATGGGACCTATAAGATCATCTAGTCCAACCGTCTTCCCACTACCATTGCTGCCACAGCTACTAAACCATATCTTGTAGCTCCTCATCAAGCTGCCTCTTGAACACTGCCAGGGACGGCGACTCCACCACCTCCCTGGGCAGCA
>JAAGAY010132448.1:0-59224 GCA_011801015.1 Ardeotis arabs
AGTTCTCTCTACTCTGACTCATATTTCAAACAATAAATGTAACAATAATAAAAATTACAGCCACTATAATTCTATAAATTGACATTATGCTGCCAGAGAAACTATAATCCATAAGGCTATTACATCAAACCTTCTGTTGCTTCTGAGTCCATGAAGTATATGAAACAGAGCCATGTTCTCTTATGTTACATAAAAGTACAGGAAAATTATAAATGTTGGCAATAATAATTGGGTCCTATGTTTCTTGAAGACATTTTACATTATCCAAATTGCAATGACAAGGCTATATTGTTAAAATAAGACTATCCTATTTAATATTTTACTAATGTTTTTCTATATCTTTAGGTACCTCAAAGCTATTTTGTCTTTTTTGGTCTGTATGCGTCACCTTGAAGACATTAGAAAGTTTAGGTAAACATTATTGCAGGAGAATGTAAACCACACAGCATGCACAGAGAGTCCTCATTCACACTGAATCTCTTCTTCCCACAGGTTTTTTGGGGTTTGAGTGGGATTTTGGTTTTGGTTTTTTTTCCTTTGTTGTTTGGTTTTTTCTCAAGTGGAGATTTCTTTAGTTTGTTTATTTGTTACAGTAAACTTGGACTTTAGAGTATAAATGTCAGATAGCAGTAATGTTGTTCAAAATTGGCAGAAAGTTATTCAATACATTTTTTTTCTGATTATTTCTAATCTACACCTTTCTTCAGTTATACAACAAAGAAAATATTGATTTTTCACTATATCAGAATTCTTAAATAATTTCATAGGAATTCATTTGTGGATACTTGAAAATATATTATTTTTCTGGTTTAGTATTTTGAAAGTGTATCATAGTTTATTTTCCTAGGATATAAAGTGTTTTCATCATCTTAGCTATAACTTGTCTGTTTCTGTCTCTCTTTTTTCCCCCTTTTTTATTTGATTGTTATGACCATAGCAAAAAAAAAAAAACCCCAAAAAAATCAAAACAAAACATCTGACTTGTTTTCTTCTTGAGGTTTCAACACTATCATGTCAAGAAGTGAAAAAATAACTGAGGCAGACATTTATCAGCTCTTTCCATTTTGAGACCAATGAAAATCCAGTGCTCCTAGAATACATTTTGGGATAAAAACCAATCTTTACTTATAATCTCTATTTTACTTTCTAAGTATATTTTTATGGACATTTCCTTCAGATTTTAAAAAAATATTCTTTTTTTTTTTTTACATTTTAAAACACTGTTTATAATTACTTACTTGCACAATTCCCAGCATTTAAAATATAACCTTGAAAGCAATGCATGGTAACTTAATTGCTTTCAACTGCAGCAGAGAATTGTGCATGCTCAGTGCTGGGTAAATACCATGATTGTTTTTAGATAAGATGCTCACCTCCATTCCTGCCTACTTGTATGCCTAAGACAGTATCTTTTCTTATCAAAGCACAGTAACTTTGGACTTCTAGCGTACAAGAGAAAGCCTGCCATTTCTTGTTTCCACGTTAGAATAAGACTTGAATTCAACAGACACTCTCTGTTCCCTGATTTGAATGGAAAGAAGACTTAGGCACGTGTGTTGGAGGTTGTCATGTGCACGCAGAACTCCAACATGTACTTTTAGTAGACATAGAGGGGACTAGGAGCCCAGAGCATACTGCAGTCACTGTCATTGGCTAAGTGCAATGTAAGAATCAAAAAAAATCTAGTCATAGGGGAATTTTACTTCCATAGGAGTAAACTATTCTGTATCTGACTGAGAAGCAGATACAATGGGAAGGTTGAGGTTTGTGTTTATTCAGTTCATAACTATACTCATATTTTCACCATAAACAGTAATCTAATTACCTATATTAAGGGTCTAAATCTGCACTTAGACATATGGAGAACTCTGCTTTAGTTAATACCCTGAGTAGAATTGATTCTTTACTTATACCTGTTATGACATTTCTATCTGATTTTCAGCTGCTTTTATTTTGCTATGTATAAATGTTCCTACTTCAGTAGACCTCTGCAAGCTTGTGAAGTTTTCCTGGTGTAAACCATGAAGTATATTAAAGACAGTAACGTATATTTTTTAATCTCCAAAACATTTCTTTAAAAAACCCACCTCATTATATTTTATATGATCAAGAGCAGAGAAAAAAAAATGCATTTTTTACCACATTACACTACTATTAAACATAGCCTGCTATTCCATTATCAGCAATTACTGTGAGAGATAGCATTAACCTTCCAGGCTACTTTCTTAGCTCACCTTTTGCCATGTTGGAAAAGAACCATAAACCTTGCAATCCCTCTCTTATATAAACTTTTTTTTTTTTTAATTGACCACCAATACGACCTTTCACCATGTAGTCATTAACAGTCTTTAGTGAAAGCACTTGCTAAGGACTTCTTGAAGGTCTAAATACATTAGCTGGTTTTTTTTTTTTTTCCTAATCCAGGGTTATGTCAATCTATTCAGAGGCTCCAAGTGGACCAGAAATGTAGTCTGCCTTTTTGCTTCATTTCCTGTACTCATTCTACTGTTTTAATACCTTGGTATTAAAATAGTTATGTTGTTTGAACCTGCAGTTTCTTTCTGTGCAGTCATAGCTGTGTGACTGATTGCATATCTTTGTTACTAACTAAGCTATTTATTTTTAAGTCTTGCTGAAGAACTCTTGCGAGAGAACCATCTGCTTCTATGAATGTTTACTCTTCAATATATCACTTTGGACTCCATCTGACTTCTCATTATCTGACAACAACTAATCTTCATTACCTGAAGAGACCCATTCCGAAGCACATCTCTTCTCAGCTTCCCAGTGCTGGAAGTTGACACAAATCAATAATTTAATATCCTTGCAAGATGCTTCTCCTTAATTTCCCCTTTTCTCTTTGTTAATCTAATGTATTCTGAGATTATTTTTTTTCCTAAACAGATATAGTTAAAGTAATTTTAATTTGATTTTTTAAAATAATAATATTCAGCTTCCCTTTGATTTCTCTTCACACCTACTTTATATTCCAAACTTTAAAGATGTTCCCGTTTTTTGGGGGGTTTTTTTTGGTTACTATCAATTTTCAGTCAATATGCATGACCAAACACTCAGAGACTGAACTCCAAACAGAAGATAAATATCTGCTCTCTGATGGCTATATTTTACTTTCTGCAAAAATCCCACTGAGGAGCTTTGCTAGAGTATCTCTCTAAAGCAATTACAAATCTTTATGTGCTACATATAATACAGTGACAGAGCTCTATTAATAAACAGAAAAAGGAATAATTTTACTTCTTTGTCCTTTGGGCTCCAGGAACAACACTATAAACAACAAAACAGAACTAACAGATAGTAAAGATTTCTTTTAACATCCGTAACTACATAGTGGAAAATCGAGCTTGCCACATATCTGTTATTTCTCACTTAAAACAAATACATATTAATACATATCTAACAAAGTGTACACCTTTGGCTAGCACCCTTGCTCCATTATACGTTTTCATTATATGAGGCACAGATAACACTGTCAAATGTCCCATATAATGAATTCCATTATTTTGGATCTCAAAATCCCAGAAACTTTAGCATACTGAATTGTTTTTACCAGGTGTCCTGAGATTAAATGTAACAAGAACTTATACTAGAAATTTGTTGGGTTGAAATTGTTTCCACTTGGCAGAAAGAACAGGATGTTGGAAATAATACTCTGAAAGGAAATATTATTTTTAAATGTGGAAGGTTTTTAAACTAAATTTCTGCCTTCATAGATTCTTTTGTAATGATTTGAGAAATATCAGTTGATTCTCATAATGTGTTTGCATGTTTATTCTGGACTTTCCACTCTACATTATGTTTTCTAATTGATTCCAGCTGCCTATTTGTATCTCTTAGTTTTCATGTCTCTGCAACCTTTTTCATATTCAAGTTTTTATTTGTCAAATTGTCTATATCAGGAATTTGAAGACATATTCCCCATTTTACAGAAAACTTTTTGAATGTTGTGAGACATGCGTTGTGACTTCCCCCCCACCCCCCATTAGCTAATGATACAATTTTTTTAACAAGAACATAGAGTATGTTTTGTTTGGTTTGTTTGTTTGTTTTGTTCCTATTTCCCCACCACAAAAGTCAGCTGTTTATTTTTCAGTCCTGGGTGACATATCATTTGAAGTTTTCTTGTCACTATGGAGAGTCTTTCAGGTTTGTTGTAACCTCTAAAGAAGACATTTTGGATAAAAAAAAAATGAACAAATGTTTGTGCAAGCTATTTTTCCAATAAAAACTGCCAACATTTATAAACAGTATTCTCTGCATTACTACTATGAAACACTTGGGATACAGCAACTTTTTAGCTAAACACTGTGGAATTGGATAGCTATTTGAAAGACAAAATGACTAGCGTAAAGCTTGCAAGATGTAAAGACAGTTAGTGGATGACTATGTCACAGAGGAAAGTTGTAAGAGAGCAAAGAGTGGAAACTGTCTGTGAAGGCTTGAAGAAGTAATCTTATCTTCACCACTCCATAGTGACTCTGGTAAGTGCTTTCCATATTCTGACTCTTAGTACTAACTCTTAATAGTGATACACAATGAACTATTAGAATACTAAGATTTCTTGCTTATCCAAATTAAATTTTCATCACTCAGATTTACTGAGTTCTGAAAAACCCTACCTAAGGCAGCCCTGATTTGACTGGGAAAGAAGTTATATCAGTTGCCATTCACAAGTCCGTCCCAAACTCAGTTACTTTATGGTTTTATAACTCTTTTCCAAGTCTTTTGAAGTCTAATATTTATATATAGATATTAATAATATCTGAAAATATTCACTTTTCTTAAATTTTTCATTACTGATAACCTCTAATTTCTTTCACTAACCTTTTTTTGTGATTAGATCAAAAAGCAAAGCAAAATTAGTACTTTATGTCTCTTCAGATGAAAATGACAGAAACGTGGAACTATGTTGGGGATAAATGTACTTGTTGTGTTAAAGGAGACTATACTCAGAGTCTAAGTTGTTTGGGATTCAGATGCTCAACTGCAGGTGCCCAGTGCCATTCAGGATGCCTGAGGGAACAGAAGAGTAGTCAGGTTTGTCTGAGAAATCCACGAAGAGTTGGAGGAAATTACAAAAAAAAAAAATCTTATACAAGATATATATCCTTTTGGAGGCCAAATAAAGATTTCCTAAAACATCTCAAATCACAACAGTGATAGGCCTATACAGTGGCCTATGTATAGGCCACTGTATCTTATCCATGTTATATAACAAATGTTCATAACCAAGTTTTTACCTATTGTTTAAGAAATGAGGCTGAAAATGCACACATATGGTTAAGAAAGTCAGAGAGTGACTTATCTCATTAGGCCACAATCTATTTCATACAAAGGGTATCTACTCCTGGCAGCAACCAACTAGTAGATGTCTGAGAATTAAACAAAATAGTAAACCAAGTAGAATAGATACAAGACTGCTTAGTCTTAAACAACCTTATAGATTAATTTCACATTTGCCAATTGACAAATCTGTTACATTTATACTCAGTCAAAGCTAAATATCACTATTTAATATTATATCAACTATACTGCTTTTCTTAATAACTGGTGAACTTTTCATTAGTTAACTCCCAGACCTAAATCACAAAAAAAACCCTCTATTTTATAAAGTATTTGTTTAAAAAAAAAAAAAACCAAACCAGAAATGTTAAGATACAGTATTTCTGACTGTCATCATGAAAATATTGGACAGGAAGGACATTACTGATAAGTGTTTCAAGTCCATTCATGAGCACATGATGAATACATTACTTTTTAGTAATTGCCATGGTTCTATGACTTGTCGTTTTTTAACCCCGCTCGGGACTAAGCACTACGCAGCCATTCGCTCACTCTCCCCACTCCCTGAGGGAATAGGGAAGAGATAATACAACAAAAAAAGATCAAGGGTTGAGATATGGGCAGGGAGGGATCATTCAGTAATTACTGTCACAGGCAAAACATCCTTGACTTGGACAAAACTAATTCAACTTATTAACGATCAAACAAAGGTAGGATAACAAGAGACAAAATCAGATCTTAAGAACACCTCCCTCCAATCCCCCTCCTCTTTTGGAGCTCAGCTCCACTGTTGGCTATCTCCACATTCCCCTCCTACACCCCGAGCAGCACAGGGTGATGGGCAATGGAGGCTGCGGCCAGTTCATCACATGTTGTTTCTGCCGCTCCTTCCTCCTTGGGGGAAGAACTCACATTCCTCTCCTTCTCCAAAGTGGAGTCCCTCCCATGGGCTACAATCCTTCAGGAACTGTTCCAGTGAGGTGTCCTTTTCCATGGGGAGCAGTCCCTCAGGAACTGACTGCACCAGCGCAGGACTTCCACAGGATTACAGCCTCCTCTGGGCATCTGCTACTCCAGTGTAGGGTCCTCTGTGAGCTGCAGATGGATCTCTGCTCCTCCGTGGGCCTCCATGGGCTGCAGGGGGACAGCCTGCCTCACCATGGGCTGCACCACAGGCTTGAGAGGAATCTTGCCTGCAGCAACTTTACTCCTCCCTCTCCTTCTTCACTGACTTTGATGTCTGCAGGGTTCTTTTCTCTCACATCTTCCTTCGTTCTGCTATCCTTTTGCTCCCCTCCACTCTCCTCTGCTCTGCTGGGCTGGGCTGGGCCGACCTGTCACAGAGAGATGCTCAGAAGGAGGCTGAGGGGCAAGGCCCGCTCATCCTCCCCTCTGCCCGCACTCTTGCTTTTTTTTTCCTCTAGCACTGTCCCCAGTTGGCTCAGCCCTAGCCAGCGGCAGGTCCACCTTGGAGTCTGGTGGCTCCACCAGACAAAGGGGAAACTTCTAGCAGCTTCTCACAGAAGCCACTCCTGTAGCCTCCTGCTAGGCAAACCCCCACGCGCTTGTTATGCCTTAACCAGATGGACCTCGTGTGATCAAATTAGTTAATTTTACAGTGTGATACTCTTCCTTTGAGGTGCACTTTCGGTCAATTTGATGCATAGGCAAGGCCAGCTTGGTTTCTGTTCTTCAGTATATCATATATGTGTGTGTGTATGTGTGTGTGTATACACGTGTGTGTGTGTGTGTGTGTGTATATATATATATATATATATAGATTGGGATAATCCAACTCTAAATAGCAATTAGATGTCTAACTTCTTTAGAAATATGCTAATATAGGAGATTCAAATTGATACAACTCTTTCTTCCCCACTTGCACATATTAGATTTACTCTGTAAAAGCTGTAAATCTGATGTAATGTATTCTGTAGAGGATTAACACTCTTGGGAGGAGAATAATCAAGATATTGTCTATTGTTCTCATTCAATAGCCTGTGTGTGTAAGAAAATAGGGTGTACCACTTCCTATGAAAACTGCTATGAACATCTGTGATGGGGAATTCTGTGTTGCTTTTACATCTTCTAGATTCATGTGCAAATAGATAATTTTCCTCCCTTCTTCCATTCCTCACTGTGCCATAATATCTGATAGTTCTCTAGTAGCTACAGATCCTACACCCTGCAGTGATTTTAAAAGTATTTCTAGCGCTTACATCACTTCTACAGTTCTACTCTGGTGCATTATGAGCTTCATTTTGCAGCAATTACTCAGGCAAACTTCTCATGGCCTTTGTTGATTTCTAACCACATGACTCAAAATCAAAATGAGGGGTGACCATAAGGCTAAAAGCATTTTCACCCCTGTGTGTGCTAAAATTGCATACGGTTGCTCTCATTCTAACAACATTGCTCCAATGAGTTTCAGCATACTTATAGTTCAATCTTTTCTGAATTTCTAAGCAAAAAAAAGAATTAAGTACTTTCCCAAGGCTAGTAAAGATAACATATTTTGAGTAAAAACAATGCACTGATTATGTAAAATCAGATTTTCACACTATAATATGATATCCTACAGTCAAAGCCAAACAGGTCTAACTGCTAAACAAGATTGAACAGTAGGGAACAGAAAGCATTTTTCTTTATGTGAAACTAATGTTCCAATTACACTCATATATTTCCTTTCTTATTTCTCTATTGTCTTAGAGTATTCTGCATAGAAAGCATCACCTATAGAATTCAAAAAAGATGTAGAAAATTCTTTGTGATTGATTATGAAATTGTTTTAATATTCCTGATACTAGTCAACATATATTGCACAAGGTAAGGATTTTGATGTAAGGACTTCAGAAGCTCTCATTCAAGGCAGTGATTTTTCTAAGAACATAAATTTCAAAATATATATATATATTTCTATTACTATTATAAACTTACAGTTGCAGAGTCCACACTAAGAAACAATATACACTGCAGTGTTGTTTTTTTTTTTCCTTTTTTTCTTCTTCTTTTTTTTTCCTTTGCAGAATATGAAGCTAATATGATAACCATGTGACTTCTTTCTTCCATCATAGACAAAATATACTTCATGTCTCTACCTCTATGTCCATCCATCTCTTCCTTTCTCCTTATAGTCTTTGAAATCTTCTATTGCACTCAAATGCAACTTTTGTCTGAATGAGGACAACAGAACAGAACCAGTAATGACACAAGTACCCAGAAGCAATCAAGTATAAAGCTTACTAACTAAGTCATGCCAACATGTCAGGTCTACTTTATCTCTTTCAAACACAAAAAGCTTCTCAATTAATGTGTTTGTTACAGACATTCGGAATTGGATATTGCTATTCTTTGATGCGAATCAGGAGGCGGACAAACCTAATCTTACATTTAGAGCGTTATTTAGCTAAAACATCTAGTTACTGTGGGCTTTTAAACCATGTATTTTTTTTTTTTTTCTGTCAAAGTTTTACTTTGAAGCAATGGCTAAATTCAGAAACAGACATAGGTAGTACTTCTGTCTGGGATTTATTCTAACACATACACTTGCTCAGATCCTAAAATTTCAGCTTCAGTTGCTGCTTAAACCTGCAAATACCTAAATTCATAGGAAATTCTGTTTTCCTTGTGTTTGGGGTGGTTTTTTGTTGTTGTTGTTTTGTTGTTTGTTTGGGATTTTTTCCCCCTAGTTATCCATCTTTCTGCTCCTGGACAAAACTAATGATCAGCTGATCAGCTTCTAAAATGCAGTGGGACTCAGAAACTCACTATTCTTACTCTGAATCTGTCTGTAACGCCTGCCCAATGTAAGTTGTCAATGTCTAACTCACATAGAGGACAAAGAAGAGATAGTACTCATCTTAATAGTCTAGTAAGTAGAGGATGAGATCACATCTAGAAAAAAACAGATTAGGGTTCATCTACTCTAGCTATATGCATCCAGTACTTACTAGGAGCTAGTCACTGGGAATTAATCTTTTCTAAGCAGTGGAGTTATCTTCATTTTTAGAAAGAAAAGAATCTGATTCAGTTTAGATTATCATCTTTGAATTAAAGCAAATTGCTCCCGTGGAAGTTCAGGGTTTTTTCCACAATAATTTCTAAAGATAGGTATAGGGGTGTAGCTTGTGTTTAGAAATCCAAGTGCATAGCAAGGACTAATTTATTTCACCTCTAGCTTTTCTTTCTTCTTTGCCGTATTTGGAACATCTGAGAGTAGACCTCTATTCCATGTGACAGATGATCTATTCAGCAGTAGTCTCTAAAATGCTATGATGTAAATGTCTTCTAACGAAGCTATGGAACTTTTCTTTAATGAATGGAATACAAAGTGGGTAAAGTTGGAGTCTTAGCAGGGAAAGTATGAATGATCCTACAGTCTGATAGTTTGGATAATGACCAGATGAAGATCCATTTCCTGGTTTTACTGTTGTGCACATATTCCAGTGGAACAGCTTCAAGACAAGAAATAGTTTAAAAAAATACTTGGTTGAGATCTCTGTTCCAAACATGACAATAAAAATATATTATCCTATTTCTGCTATTACACATGATTAGTGCTTGCTCTAAACAAAAGGTTATTACATTTATTATTTTTTTCAGGGATCTAGGAAAGGAGTGTGACTCAAGAATATAGATAGAGGAATCTCCCCTTCCTGTCCACAATTAGGAACTTACTGCCATAAGGAGGTAGAGAATAAGTCCTTCCCTTCCCCTTGACAATTTATTGCCTCCAACTTCCCACTGTTAACTTAACCACTCCTGTGAAATAGACAGGAAAATATTCTAGGATATGAGTGGGTACCATACAGAAGTATTCAGAAGTATCCCAACAGAGTACTGCATTAAGCCCTGAAGAGACATAGAACTTGCTTGGGTTTTTCCCAGCATATCCAGTTATCAGTGTACACAGGAACTGTTAGGACCTTAAGTTCTCCTTGTATAGATAAGCATTGGCAGCTTACTACTTGAGCAGCATACAACTTGGGCAGTAGATTTCATAAAATAAAAATATGCCCAAGAATCAGGCACTGCTATGTTTAAAACCTTTTTGGGAATTAACCTGAGTAATTTGAAACTGCTTTGATAAGTTGTGTCTATGAGGAGAAACACCTTGCAGTTTAATGAGATATCAGGCAAGGGAGGAAGATTAATTCTTTTCTTA
This sequence comes from Ardeotis arabs, assembly GCA_011801015.1. Classification (NCBI taxonomy): domain Eukaryota; kingdom Metazoa; phylum Chordata; class Aves; order Otidiformes; family Otididae; genus Ardeotis; species Ardeotis arabs. The sequence continues at coordinate 10,466 of JAAGAY010132448.1, forward strand.
AAAAAAAAAAATTCCAAGGTGCAATTGAGAGAAGGGTGGGAGGTCTTTCAACCATATATTATTTATGGCTTTCATGAAAATACAACTCTATATATCAAAGGGTTATGCCTAAAAGCACAAGTAAAAATTTCATTAACAGGGCTTACTGTAATGTCTAATAAGATCTGCTTCATGCATAAGAGAAAAAAATAGAAAAGTTCAAACTAAGGCTAAAGAAAAACAGATTTCACTCTGGATAAGACTACACAAAGACACTACTTTAAGTTACCTTTCTGAGACCTGATTTGATATATTTTTTTTTAAGCAAATACATCCATAAAGTCTGAACAGGTTATTTTATGACTACTCAAATAAAACATTCTAATATACCAGCCCATCCTTGCAAGTTTCAAGGTTACCTACAACAGATTAGAGCTGTCAAGCCTCATAGTGTTTATTATATAGCATTCCTGTTAAGGTTTCCTATGAAACCATTAGCCTTTTCCGTTGACTTTTCCTGTTCTGCATGGTTGAATGTGTTTATAAACCACATATTACTTTGAAGGTAGCCTAAGTAGTGTTCAGGTTAGTTGCTAACAAGTTACACTTATTGAATTGCCTTTGTTTACACCACAAAAGAACATTATTATCCTTAGTGGTTTCAATAGTTTCCTTACAAGTAGCTTGTGTGTAAGCATATTAATTATTTTCTTCTTAATAGGAACATTGAGAAATTGTGTTCTGGATGCTAATACTGTAGGTAATGAGTTAGTTCTTACATGTTAATGAAGTATGTCACAAAATTAGTTTAAATATTTGTTTCATTGAGTAAGGAAAAAAATACACTACAATACAATCGTTTCAAGGCATATTTTGCTTAACCATTCTGTAAGAAAATATCTATGATGATAGTGATAAATTTCTACTGGGTATTTTACAAAGAAGGGAATAAAGTAAATAATTAGAAAAAAGAAATGTAGAGAAAATAGCTAGGAATAAGAAATTGAATAAACCAATAAGACTCACTATTATTTTTGAACTCGTATATACATTTGTCTCATTTTTACTGTTTTCTTGGCTGAATATTTTTTATAAATTTTCCATCTTAAAACTAATTAAACTTCTAAAGCCAGTAGAATTGTGTGATGGCTATATTAATTTTTTGAAAAATAAAATAAGCCTAAGGATTTTCCACAGCTAGAATACTGTAACTGTAACACTTAAAGTCAATAGCTATGTAAACTCTATCAACAGAATTTATGCTTCTAAGGCAGACAGAATATCCCGTGGCAGATCCTCAGCTGCTGTAAACTGAAATTCACCACTTGATAGCCTGATGGTAATTTACTTGAACTGGGCATCAGATCTCTCCTTGGTTAATTTCCCTGTGAGAAACATGTGGTCTGGCTTGCAGTATAATGAATATATGGAGATATTTCTGTTAAGCATTTAAATGACTTGTTCTCAGTGGCAACTGTGTACTAAATGGGTCGTTAATATAGTAAAATAAAAATACTGTATTTGTTGCTTTCATAAAGCTTTATACTATGTGCAATACTTTTGGGTAACTTTTATAACCCTCCACATCTTTGCAAGAGGCCAGTTGGCTGGTGTTAAAAGAATACATAAATTTTCTACATTGTTTCCCCTAGAGTATATGGCAAGAGTTCAATATTTGCAGCTGACTCTATTTAGTAGACAATAATTCAGTGTGGAAAATTACACAATACATACAGGTTGACACAGTTTAACATAATTGACAGTTTGCTGAGGGACATCTCAGCTGAATTAGCTTGCACAGGGAATAGCTGTCTATCTCAAGGTTAGACTAAGGGCACCTATGAAACAATGATATGCAAAGGTACAGCAACTTTGCAGAAAGATCACCCCTCTCTCTTGACCTCATCGCAATAAATACAGAGCCTCCTGTATTCACTCCCTGGGCACTTAAGTAGCATAAAAATACAAACAACAAAATGTAAATGCTCCTTTTATTGGGATGTAAAGCTATCCTGTGAGATATTAAAGCACTCATAGCACATTTGTAATGTTTCTAAAAATGCTAAAATATTATTCAGAATTTTACAGCTAGATAGTGCAGCAACAGCAAGAAGTGAAAAACATATAACACCTCTTGTTCTACATTTATCTTAATAATATATGTATACTGTTCATATATGAACCTTACTGCAGTAATATTTTTATGTCTTTTGACAGTGCCTAAAAGTGGTGAAAAGCCACATAAAAATCTGACAAACATAGGAAGTGTTATAATTTTCAAATATTTTGCTGTATTTTACCTATTTCTAAGGTGGGAAGGAAGGTAGAGAGGAATCTTGGGCCAAGGTTTAACAGCAATCTATAGAGAAAACAGCTGTTATAGGGAATATGTTGGGAATTATTTAATATGACTATGTTTTTATAGAAATATTTAGCCTGAGATGTGTGACAACTACATGAGTAATCTGAATGAACAGAAAATTTAAACTTTTTTTTTTCTATTTTAATTTTTCAAATAATATTCCCAGTTTCAGAATATTCAGGATGGAATTTTAAACATTTATAAAAATAAAGGAAGGAAAGAAATTTAAGGTTTTATCTATGACCTGAATAAAGCCCCTTACTAGAAGTCGCTTTATTTCAAAGGGGAAAAAAAATACACATCTCAGAGTCTGTCTTCTCTGAACAGGACAAGAGTAGCTCCAGAAGGGTAAATTATGTTATTGAAAAAGATTTCATTTGATATTGGTTGCTTATTTTGAAATTCAAAGTTATCTGGAATGTTTGAACATATCTTCTTTAAATATAGCCAAGTTTAGAAAGTACTTTAAGAATGACAAAGAGAGTTAAAAAAAAATCAGGGGAACTTAGGTGGACTCTGGATAATTACATACTGAAGTAATTTTAAAAAAGAATTTAGCTGAATTACAATTCAGGACCTATTTTTTCATTAGTGGTTTATATGTTGCGTAACATCAGGGATCAGGTCCATAATTAAAATTCTTAAACAGGAGAGAGACATGGTGCTTAAATGGAAGATGGAGATTCCCAAAAGAGATAATACACACAAAAAGAAACATTATAAAGCTAAGTCTATGCCTGCTTTGTGAGTTCAATTCAATTCACACAAAATTAAACATTTAGTCTCCTGAAGTGAGTTGCACAATTTCGATAGATAGCAATAAAATCAGAACTTCACTGCTGCAGTTTACTGAATAGTCAGTCTGGCATTTGTGCTTAAAGTTACCAGAATATGCTAATGTAACTTGATTACCTGAAAAAAAAAAAAAGGTAAATAAAATCACAAGCAATCTACTCAAACTATGGCTTGTATTTTAGACCAACAATGTCCTTGTATTTTCACTATACCGTAGTGTTTAAATCAGTTCTTGTTAATCCTTTTCCAGATATATTTTCACAAAGTAGCAAAAAAGGTTTCACTACCACATTAATAAAATCTTATTTAGTAACTCAAAATCTACCATATGTGTAACCACTGCCACCAGAAAACCTTTCAAAACTCAAAAATAATTGTGAATAAAATTGTTCATATGTACATGTCAGTCTTGTGTTTCTGGTGCAGAAGAGAGAAATAATACAAAATGTTTTAAATATATGAAAATACATTATGTATTAAGCTTTACTTAAACTATTGAATTTCAGAGACATACATTTTCAGTACTTGTAATGGGATTAGCAAATCATTTAGGAAGTGGCTTTGTGAGGTTTTTCTGATTTCCAAAGTCTTTTGACCTAAAAATAACTATGGAGAATTGAGGATTATATGTCCTCCAAAGAGTCCTTCTAACCTGAAATATTTTTCAAATCTATGATTCTATGAAAACAATGCAGCCTTCAGTAAAATAAACATTTAATAGCTCCTGTACTATTCATTTCCATGGAGTCTCAGTGGTTGCTTTTGGAGAGTACGACCTTAAATATAGTCAGGCCACTAGAAAGACTTCTTCATGTGAGCAATTCCTTCTTAGTTATCAGTGAATACACCAGTAGTTACCCTGGAGTGAGGCACTTGTGAACTGTTAGGACAAAATCAATAGCTGAGGAATACATTTTCCATGTTGCAAGATTACTCAAAGATATCTTAAGAGATTCATGGACTAATTCACTTACCCACTGCTGTGGGAATATAATTACTTACTTGTAATTGCAGCTCTTACGAAATTTTCCTTCCCATACTGAATTCCTGACTCAGCTGTACTATTTATTCAACAGAAGAATAAGTAGTAAGTTAATCAGCTCACTCTCTAGAAATCTCTAAAGCAATTACAAAATTACTTCACATATTTGATATCTCATACAAACAGAGGTCCTCAGTTCTAGACAATCAAGGCAGCCTTTGAGCTTTCTGCAGGTTATAGGTGCATTCACTACACATAAACACATTTCCAGTTGAAGGCATGAAGAGAATAATTAGGAATATCTGTAGAAAGAATAAAAAAAGAATTCAGACCAATCAAATGCAGCTGAATAACTTCAAGGACATTTGCTAAAGCTGTAATTTTTGTTAGATATTGTCTACTTCTCAATTTTTCTCCTATCTCCATTTCTACATTAATTGTTCTAATATCAATCATAGAGATTCTGCAAAGCAAATCCAGCCTCCATTTCTCATAGAATTTCATCTGGCTATCTTAAAAAAAAAAAAAAACCCAAACCTCTACTTGGTAGAAATACCCTTTTACTTGATAAAATAGCTAAAAAACTTCGGAACAGTTAAGACAGAGGAAAAGAAATGTCGATAAAGAATGAGACCATGGGCAGCAAAAGAGCAAAAATTACTTTTGCTTGTAGTATGAAGTTAATTGTAGATCCTGATGCTGAGGTATGAGCCAGAGCAGAACATTTCCAGCACCAAGATACCTCAGAAGAAAGTAAGAATTTATTCTGAGAAGATATTTTCAAAGAAATTTTTCAAATGTCATTTAAGGTTGCATGCCTGGCTGCTTTTTTTTTGTGCTTTCAAAAACTTTTCTCAAGTTACTAAATGAGGAGATAAAACTCTGAATATACTCACTGGGAATCAGAACATTGAAACTATCATTTTACAAAATCACTTTTTGGAGATTAATTTCTCTTTGAGGAAATTTCCATTCATGAGCACTAAGCAGAAAACCTCTAAATCACCTCCTTAGTCTTTCAGCTTTTCCCAGGTGTTTTCTGTCTACTCTTCAAATGTTAAGATCAAGAGGTCTTTTCTTTTTAACTGTCTTGAACAAAAGTTTAAGAATTTCTTTACTTTTGTTACAACCTTTTCTAAATTATCTGTTGCACTTTTTTTTTAGGAAAGCAATAAAAAATATAGATCTAATATGCTAAATAAAAGAAATAGTAAGCATCATCAAAAATGGATTGAGGGAATCTTTAGCACAAGAAATACTGCTTTTCTGTAATTCAACCTCCTTCCAACATGATCAGCATGATAACTATTCCTGAGCATATGCAGAAAAATCTTCCCTGTTCTTGATAGAACTGTTTATGAAATCCTATCTAATAACTTCTACCGTATTCTTGGGGATATGTCATCATGGCCTCTAAAAGTGTTTATTTACCAATAGCATCACGAGCAAAGCCACAATTTTTGTCCATGTCCTCACAGTAGGATTTATTTTTTTGTTTTATTACCTTTGAGCAGACTTATAGACATTAAATCTATTATTTTTAAAGTAATTTTAATTTTGACTCCCTCTACAGTCTTTTCCATGCAAAAATCAAGTTCTGGACAGCTAGAACAGCAATATTATATCAATACACTTTTCATGTAAATATACACACACACACACATATATATACACACACGCATATACATATATATATATACACACACATATATATATATCTCCCTCCAAAACATTGCAGAAGTGGTTTTGATTTATCAGTTACAAAACTGGCAATTCCTGGTGTGACAAGTCCTTCTAAGAAACCTTTAGAGGAGAGGCTGCTCAGCGGGTTTCTTTCTGCCTTTCTCAACTGCTCTATCCTACCCCTTTGTTCAGCTCTGAGCTGTACTATGTTAGCAAGTCAGTAGGTAGAATCTGAAAAAGAAGTCATTGAAAACAAAACACATTTGGGAGTGGGAAAATTGTCCTGTAGGAACTGTACTGTCTCCTCCTCCAATAGGATACTTTCTCCCTGATCAAGAACAATGAACCACGAACAGATTGTTGGAGAAGCTTCCTATCATCAGTTTGATCAATTAATTTTGACATTTTCATGCATTCTGTTTGGACTAGGCAACTAGTTTTCATAGCCTAGTATTTTGAAGCACTTGATAAGTTTATGACCATCCGGCAAAATGTTGTGAAGTAATGATGAACATTAAGAAAATTATGTGTGCAATAGAAGTACCTGTTGCTCAGATTCTTTTGTACCATCTTGAATGCCTCTTTTTAACAGTACTCCAGAAATTCAATACTATACAGAATTAATTTCCTTCTGGGGAAAAAGAAGTGAAGGTGAGAAGTATGAATTTCACAATAATAGACATGTTTTGACCATTTTTGCAATACAAAAGGTGTGGATTTTTTTACTCCCTGTTCTGCATCTTATTGTAATTAATCTTTTTTGTTGTTGTTGTTTATTTCTTTGCCTTTTAAATCAAGATTGTTAGGCAGAGATCAAGAACTGATCATTTCAGCTCAAAAAAAAAAGTTCTATGAAAAAATAAAGTGCAGGAAAACAGAGGATGTTTAATAGATTTTTTTTATTATCCACGACACTCTCCAAAGTTTTGTTTAGTCATATTCTTATGATATGAATAAAAAAAAAAATAACCAACCAAACAAAAAACCTTTGAAATAGAATTATATAGCATATAGAACTGCACTTTGGAAAAGTCTCTAGCAAATTTTCATATAGCAATGTGTAACATTTCCTGACTTAAACTGTCAGAGCTCTGCTCCCTAAGGGAAGTTTAGCCATGGCCAAGGAGGAAATTTCAGGGTACTTTTTTCCGGAGTCTGTCCCACAGTACTCAGCAAGGTAAGCAGAACAGATCTGGAAAGCGCAGTCAGGTTCAGCCAACAGTCTGGATCAGTATCACAGTGATGAGTTAGGTCCGAGGATGAGGCTTGGAAGTCAAGAAGTCATTATTAGAATCAGGAGTAGTGATTACTGAACAAGTTCACAGCAATGAGGCAGGACCAAGGCCAAGTCTGACAGTCAGTCTATGGGTTGGGGTCTGGATGATGGGGCTCCATGGCCAGGTAGGGGCACGGAGCTGATGCCAGAGACTGACATTCCTCCAACACAGCTCAGGAAGAGACTGACGGCCCCAGGCAGAGATGAAGAAGAGCCTTTTGGCCTATAGTGTGGGGAAAGGCTTCATGAGAGTCTAGTAAGAGCTGTTAAGGTTTATTTACATGCTCAGGTTCCTGACATAAGCCTTAGATTTCAAGACTGAGTTTTTGCTATTGTACTTTGCTGTGCTTGGATAGTGTAGAGCACAGAAAAGTCGATACTGTGCTCTGTGAAGCATACAAAGCCATAGGAGAATCTCACTGAAGTCTCTTTCTAGATTCACACTTAATTCTTCCTAAAACTCCAAACAACAGTTATGATGCTGCAGTCTTAATGCTTTTCCATCCTACCTTGTTCAAAAAACAACTCTCTTTCTTGGAATATAGTCTATGGCTACTTAGGCCAAAATACCAGTGAAGGAACATCAGTTCCTGCTATAAGTGTAATCAAAGGCATATTCATTCACCTTGCAAATACAATCCTGCGTACTCTGTGTGTAGTTTGCAATGCAGTCATCCTTATTTGGATGAGTTGGAGTAGCATATCTGAAATACAATGATTTATACTTAGTATTTCAGAGAAGACTGACTCTTGGTATCACAGCAGTATTTCCCCAATTTATTTTTGCTATCTGATATGAGAAGTAAGGTCTGTAGCAGGCTCTTTGCAATCCAATGCTGCTGTGCTGGATGCACAGCCTCTCCCTTATTAGGTCAAAACCTTATTAGCAGCAAGGCAGATGCACTGCAAAATGTCCCAAATAGAGACACAGCTCACTCAATTTGCATTCACAACATTGGTCAAAATTCTTTGATCAAAATTCTGTGGTGGGAATGGAACTGAGGTCTTCTTTTCCCGTCTGTATCTCATTGCTAATGTGAGTCCTCTTACACATCAGTGTGTCTTTTAAGATATGGTTTTCCAGACTCTTCCTAGTCACTGAAGAGGAGAATAGCATTTAAGAAGCTCTTATTTGGACCAACAACCTGTTTTGAAGTACAGTATCCTTTAGTGTGAATTTACAGGGTCTTACATGGTTATTTTTACCATTTACACAGAAGCACGCACATGCAAACACAGTTAGTTTACAAAGAAATGAAGTATTTTGAACTTAATAGATTTTCAGTTTGCTGCAGTTTGCAACTTGTAGGAAGTACAAAAAAGAAAGTTAAAGTGTAAGCTCTCATTTGTTCCTGTGGTTTAGATGACTGTACTGGCAGTTTCCTGAGAGAAAGATATTAAAAATCTTTGTAGACATCCGTTATCTTTAGTACTCTTTAGTTACCTTTCAGATAGAAAGGCAGAAGGATTCAGAATCAAATGCAATATGAATATAAATGAAAGGGGTTTATCCATCAACTCTGAATTAATGGTTAGATAGGACAACTTTATTTTACTCTGAAATATAAACACTTGTTGCATAAGAGGCAGGCGGAGAGATAGGATTTCCAAACTCCACTTGCACTATGTTGAGCAGTTGGTCACTTCTTGAGACAGAAATCTCAGCTTAATTTGCCAGGAAATCATCCTGCTGGCAAAGGCAGAAATCCATAGCAGAGATTTTTCAGCTGCTCTTTCTCTCCAATAAGTTTCTTCAAGATCTTAAAGAAAAAAAAATGTTTATAGTTTGCAGAAAAAGAGAAGTCGTCTAGGTCCTGGTGAAAGGGGAGAGTATACCCAGGCTGAATGGTACTGGAAAATGGCTTATACTTTGCTACAGTTGACCAGTTAATTCCTTAGCTGAAATCAAGTTCAACAATGCCTTTCCTGATCAATATACTTCTGATCTGAACAGACCATAGTGTCTGTAGCTTTGTTTCTCCTCTGAGTGCGCCCCTATGCCCAGTCTTAAAATATATTCACGGGATTGGATATAAAGCAGTATAGAATATTTTCTTTTATCCACTGTTAGGAAACATTACATGAAAACAACATCAAGGTAATATAAGGATGTAAAGACACCTTCAGCTTGGAAATGTCTTACTTTCTTCAGGATAAGTCAAACTCTTCAGATTTTCATATGAGCTTAATATTTTATTATATAAAACATCTGTAGAGTATGTTGCTTTCCTCCATGTTTCAGGGAAAGTATATAATCTTTATTTTATATTGTTATAGTCAAACATGATGAAAATGCTCACTATACAGCTTTGAATACTTTTTTTTTCTCAAATTGGTAATTGATTTTTTCTGCTTTTGTATCAAGTATCATCAGATATCTTCCACTAGTAACAAGTCACCTTTCTGAAGTTAATGGAAGAAGACTGTATAAACTGGAGTGCATAGGAGAATTCATCTTCAGATTATAGTATCATTTTCCACAATGTTCAGTAACATAGTTGAAAGTAGATTAGTTGTAAATTTGATGGAACTTGAAAAAATGATTTTGATATTCATATCATTAACATAGATATGTATTTGAGTCTCAGATAATTTACCCCTTTTGCTCTCTTCACAGTCATTTTTGGAGAAAATAACTCTTCTAATACTACACTCCATTGCAGAGGGGAGGAAGGGAGGGAACCCCACAATCTATCATCATTACAGAAAATAATCAAATTGGTCTACTCATTCATGATGAGATACTTTTGATGCTTAATGACTACACTTTTTAAGAATTAAGTAGTTTACTTTGGGGAGGGTTCATGGAGTATAGTTGGACCTCTTTCCCCAGTTTTAAGCTTGGGAGACTGAAAATAAAAGGATTTCTATAGCAAAACTAAACATTTTTATTGGACTAACCTTTCAAAATGAACATTGCCTAATTAATTGTAGATAAGAGAATTCCTATATACCACTTCTGAACATGACTTGTCTATATATCAGTCACTGAAATGCAGATAGAGCAGCAAAGGCTGCAGGATAAACCTGAAAAAAAAAAATCTGACAAATATACGATTTCTTAGTTACCCGATTTCTGTATTTGTTTGTTAAAAGACTCTGGATTGTGACAATGTATGTAGCCAACCAGTTATTTCTCAAATGCAATAAGAAGTAAACTAAGTGAATTTGTGCTTTTGAATGGGTAAGTTTCCATTGTGATCTCCAGTGAACTACATTACCTGTATATGGAAAGTTTAGAACTGTTAGTATGGATGTATTTTTTTCCTTCTCTCTTTCCTTTTGTCAGTGCACAAATGTATTATGAATATGAAAAAGAGTACATGCTCTTTCAAAAATTCACATTTTTTTCTGTCTTTATCATTATCATCTCAATATATCTCATACAATTTTCCACTGGCTTTTAACAATTCAGTTGAAATATACCAAAAATTAGTTTGTTCCATTAAAATTTAAAAGCACTGTTAAAAATAATTTAAGTAAAAAATTTTGTCAGAAAAAAACCCAATTATTTCAAAGCAGGATTTTTTATATTAAATCTGTTTCTACTTCTCTGGCTATTTCAGAAAGATATATTTTTAATCTCCAAAGGGCAGTAATTTGATAATTACTTATTGTTCCATGTGGAAATGGTTTGAGAAGTAGTGTATAATATTAATGGTGATTAATATTATTTACTTTCAACAGTGAGTTCCAGATTTTGGATTCCGAAAGAGGAAGGCAGGTACTTTGCAATCCAAATTTACAAGCAGAAACTCCAAAAAAAGAAGACCAAGAGCTCACTTAGTCCCTGTGACTAGTATTTTTAGGTTTTCAAGCTTTCTAAACTGTGTTTTACTCAGTATATTCAGTATATTTACTCAGTATGTTCTCTGAGTCAGCTAACTGATTTTGCCTACCATAGCAGCATCCTCAGTGTCAAGCAGTGGAATATGGAGACATTGAGTTATAGCTTCTTATATGTACTTAAATCTTTCTTTGATTCTCACGTTCTTTGGTTCTCACTTAAATCCTTTCTGGATTTAAGCTGTTAAAAAGCTGTTAAGCACACACATCCACACACCAGGGGTTGGCATGGCATCATCTGAGGGTGGCAATGTAAGTGGGAATATTTACACTGCTCCTGAGAGCACAGAGAACTCAGGGACGTATCTGAAATGTTTGTACACCAACGCACGCAGTATGAGAAACAAACAGGATGAACTGGAAGTTTTGGTTAGTACCCAAAACTATGATATCACTGGTACTAGTGAGACTTGGTGTAATGAGTCCCACAGTTGGACTGTTGGGATGGAGGGCTTAAGGTATTCAGGGGACTATTTAGCAGAGTACCCTGCGAATTTGCTTTTGAGAACTTAGAAGTCCATGAGTGCTGATTAGTCTTTAAGAAACACCTTTTAGAAGTACAGCAGCAGGCAATTCCACTGTGTTGTAAGTCAAGCAAGCAGAGTAGAAGACCAGCTTGGCTGCAGAGGGAACTCCTCATGGAGCTCAAGAGGAAAAAGAAATATATGATCTCTGAAAGCGAGGTCAGGTTTTGAAGGAAGATTGCAGAGATGTTGTTTATATATGAAGGGAGAAGACTTGAAAGGCCAAAACTCAATTAGAGTTGAAACTGGCCAGTGTTGTGTCGGATAACAAGAAGAACTTTTTAAAGTATGTTAATAGCAAGATGAAGTCCAAAGAAAACCTTGAACTGATACTTATTGAAGATGGTGCTCTGATTAATAGGGGTCAAGAAAAAAAGCAGAGACATTCAATATTTTTTTTTTTTTCCCTCAGTCTTTAATAATACTGACAGACCTTGGGCTGCTCATTCCCCTGAGTCAGAGGACCATGAGTGTGGGAACAGTGACTTTCCATTTGTGGACAATGAAATTGTAAGGCAGTAGTTGTATCAGTTAAATGTTCACAAGTCAATGGGACGTGATGGTATTCACCCTAGCATACTGAAGGAGCTGGCACATGTTACAGCAGGACCCCTTTCTGTCATGTACGAAAGGTCTTGGGAGGCTGGGGAGGTCCCTGCTGACTGAAAGTTAGCCAATGTTATTCTAATTTACGAAAAGGATGTGAGAGAAGACCCAGGGGACTATAGGCTGACGTTAGTCTAACCTCAGTTCCTCAAAAAAATAGGGAGAAGATTATACTGGGTACTATTGAAAGACGTTTAAAGAATCACTTGGCATATTCAACATGACTTCACAAAAAGAAAATCCTGTTTAACTAGTTTGATATCCTTCTGTGATAAGGTCATCCATCTAGTGGAAGGTGATAGATGTAGTTTTTCTGGATTTTCGTAAGGCTTTTGATACTGCCCCTCACAGTACCCTTCCAGACAAGTTGCCCAGCTGGTGGATGAGCAGGTTCATGGTGCACTGGGTGAAGAACTGGCTGAAGGGCAAGGCTCAACAGGTTGTAGTGAATGGGGCTACATCTGGCTACCTGCCTGTCACCAGCAGTGTTCCTTAGGGTTCTACTCTAGGGCAAATTCTGTTCAATATATTTATCAATGATCTGGATGCAGGAGTGGAATGCATCATTAGCAAGTTTACTGATTATATCAAATTGGGAGTTGCTGTTGACTCTCTTCAAGGACAAGATGCCTTGTAGACAGATTGGAGCATGGAGCAATCATTAATGGAATGAAATTTAACAAGTTAAAATGCTGGGTTATGCACCTACGATGGTGTAATATTGAGCACAAGTATAAATTAGAAGAGGAGTGCCTGGGAAACAGCCCCACAGAAAGGGATCTGGGGGTGGTAGTCAACAGCAGGGTCAATATGAGTCAGTAGTGTGCCCTGGCAGACAAGAGGACAAATTGCATCCTCAAGTGTATCAAATACAGTATAACCAACTGGTCAGAAGAGGTGATTAACCCGCTGGTTAACAGCACTGGTGCAGCATCTCCTTGAGTATTGTGTGCAGATCCAGGCTCCACAATGTAAGAACGATGTGAAGGCGGTAGAATGTGTCCAGAGGAGGGCACAAAGCTGGTGAAAGAGCTGGAAGGAATGTCTTATGATGAGCAGCTAATGACTTTGGGTTTGTCTAATTTGGAGAAAAGGAGGCTGAGGGGTAACTCATTGCTCCCTACACTTTCCTGAGGATGAGAAGTGGAGAGGGAGGTGCTGATCTCCGTGGTTTCCAGTGACTGGACGTGTGGGAATGGTTCAAAGCTGCATCAGGGAAGGTTTTGGCTGGACATTAAGAAGCATTTTTTTTTACTGAGGGTGGTCACTGGAACCGGCTTCCTAGAAAGGTGACCGATGCCCCAAGCCTGACAGTTTAAGAAGCCTTTGAACAATACCCTTAATAACATGCCTTAACTTTCAGTCATCCATGAAGTGGTCAGGCAATTGAACTAGATGATCATTGTAGGTCCCTTCCAACTGAAATATTCTATTTTATTCTATCCTAAAAAAAAAAAATAAATCCCAAGCCACCATCTCCTCTGTTGTTAAACTTTATCACCTATGAGAAAATTATTTGATTTTTTTAATTATAATTTTTATAATATTGCTCATATATCATTTATATATGATATATATATATGATATATATATCATTTATAATATTGTTCTCTCTGTGTGAGATTGCCATCTGCTAAACAGTTTCTCCATTGCTTCCAGGAGAGTTTGGTGAGTATAGCCATTCCAGTAACTGCTAACTCAACAATCATCCGTGAAATCTTTCTATAAATATCATACACTTGTCTCAACATCCTATTTTCCAATATTCTTGAGGGTTTCATTGTTTTCTGATGAAAAAAAATATAAATGTGAAGAATGCTGGAAAAATTAGTGGAATGAAAACTAAAAATAAATTGAAAATATTTTATCTCTCATGGTCAGTCACATATTTCAAGTATAGTCATTTACTTGCAAATGAAAACCTAGATACAGAATCAAACATCAAAGAGAAAGAAAAATTAGAAACTAACAAGAAATCTAATCTGTTAAGGTTTTACAGTATTTTCTCATAGTCTGTCAATCAGATTTGAGAAGAGATATACTATAATATAAAATAACCACAGTTCCTTTCTACTAATTCATAGGTCACAAATTCATAGATTTTTTAATTAAAATAGATAATTGCAAACATCTAACCTACTGATTTAATACTACAGAACATATATTGATTCTGAGCTACCTCAATCCCTATAGAAGTAAGGATCATTATTGGGCTTTTAAGCACTTGCAGTCTTGCACTTAGCATGAAAATCTTCTTAGCAGCTTACCTGGTTGGCAACTTGATTAACTACTTAAAAAAACCTAACTAGAAATGCATCTATGATATTTAGTAGTAGAAAGATATATGATGTTGATAAACAAAAAGTAATATCTTTTTTTTTTGTGTGTTTTGTTAGTTGTGGATAAGACCTCAGGTTAAGTTAATCTTCTGAATCAGAGTAGCGTTCAGAAAAAATACCAATCTATTTTGATTTTCAATACTGTAAAGAGCATGTATTACCCACAGTAGTTAAAGTGATTATTTCACAATGGCATTTGTAAATACTCTCATTGAGAAATAAAACTGCCCCATGACATCTAAAATGATCTTTCAAGATTGTGATGAAAATACGTTATGCTGAAAGACAATAATGTGAACTACTTCACTCTTGAATGAATGCTTAAAAAAAAAAGTTCCAGAAGGATCATCTTGTAAAGAGCTATGTGACATAAATAAGCTTTGTTTCATAAGCGAGTGGATCCTTGGGAACAGACAAAGCCAGAGCTTTGTTTTTCTATGCACTGAAATTCAGCTCAAATATTTCAGTGAATTGATATTTTTGGGGTTTTTTTTTGCTATAGGCACATTATAAATGTACTTTGTTTGTTAGTGTACATGGTTTGCAGGGTACTTTAAAAATTTATCCGTTCTCCTTATAAGTGCAGCACGTAGCTCATTTTTACGTAAGTTACACTATGAAGTCTTCATCAGTGTTGTGGTTTAGCCTTAGTCACCACACAGTTTCTCGCTCACCCTCCCCAAAGGGATGGGGGAGAGAACTGGGAAGAAAGGAAAACTCATGGGTTGAGATGAAGATAGTTTACTAGAATAGCAAATGAAAGCTACAATAATAACAAAAATATAAGGATATTAAAATATACGAAACGAACAATGTGCGTTTTCTCACCACCCAATGTCCCTGTGAGCGACAGAGCCCGTCCCAAGCAGTGATCATGGAAATGAAACTGAGCAGCAAGCAAAGGAACGAGAGTGAGCCAGCAAGTTAGGGAGAGGGATGCCAGCAAGTGAGAGAGAGATGAAAGATGGGAAGATGCCCCTACTGCAGGCAACCCCCACTTATATACTAAGCGTGATGTTTATGGCATGGAATACTCTCTCCATCCAGTTTGGGTCAACTGTTCTGTCTGTCTTTCTCCCAGCTTCCTGCATCTGCACATTAGCAAGACTTGGAAAGTTGGACAGTGTCCTTTGTCTCGTTAGCAACAATTCATATCATCAGGGTGTTTATCAGCATTCTTCACATCTGAAATCCAAAACACACTGGCCACTGAGAGAAAAATTAACTCCATCCCTGCCAAAACCAGGACAATCAGAGATAAATTGCTTGCAACTGTATCCACATAGTAATTAATAATAAAACCTACAGTCACTGTTTTATCTGTGACTCTTCTCCCTTTCCAGAACAGTTGTGGATAACATTTGAGTATGAAACAAATGACATTACTGAAAGAATTAAGCTAGAGGAGAATTGCCATATCAAATTAACTGTATCTTCAGTGCCTCACATTGTAATAGAAGCTGGGGCTTACAGAACAAACTACGGAAGCTGTTCCCATCAGAAGTTAAAATGCCAAAATTATTTCAGGATTGCCTCTTAAAAGAGGAATATATTTTTCCAAACTGATGGATATTGAACTGGTGTCCCTTAATTTTCCCAAAACACTCCTTACCTATTCTAAGTAAGCTGGTAAAAAATTTCAATTAACATGACACCTCTAAAAACATCATATGTAGTCTAAGTAGCTGTGCCATTCAATCCGAATGTCTTACATGCATGTTACAAAGACCTAATACTTTCAGAAAAGAAACAATGAAATGCCTTGATATTGCCACAGTGCCTTTCTAGACAGAATGCCGTGTAAAATTTCAGAGCAAGGTCTTGACTTTTGTCTTCAAGTGTCCAGTATCAAACACCTAGGGGTAACTATGCAAGTGAGACTACTACAGGAGGGATTTTTGTATTATAGATTGTATCATCAATGTCACACACAATCATAGAAACACAGAGTCGTCTAGGTCGGAAGGTGCTTCCTGAGACAATCTAGTCCAATCCCCGTGCTCAGGCAGGAACAGCTAGAACAGGTTGCCCAGGACCATGTCAGAAACCTGTTCCAATGTTTGACCACCTAGACACTAAAAGTATCTTTTTGTGTTCAGATGGAATATCGTGTTTTAATTTGTGCCTGTTGCCTCTTCTTCTGTCAATTGGCACTACTAAGAAGAATCTGTCTCCTTCTTCCTTCCATCCTATCAGGTTCTTGCACACATTGACAAAAATCCCTCTGGGCCTTCTCATCTCCAGACTGAACAATCCTCCTCTATCAGTGTTCTCTCATATGAAAGAGGCTCCAGGCCCTTGATCATCTTTGTGTCCCTTTGCTGGATTCACTCCAGTAAGTCCCTGTCTTACACAGAACTACAAATGTGATCTCATCAGTGTTGAGCAAAGAGGATGGATCCCCTCCCACGACCTGCTGCCAATGCTCTTAATGCAGCCTAGAATACCATTGGCCTTTTTTTTTTTTCCACAATACAGTAAAATGTGTATTTCTGTGTCTATCTGTTTGCTGATTCTTAGGAATATCTCAGACACATTTCCAATATATAATGCCAAAATAAATTTTGTACTCTGCTGGAGGGGGATGGAATGGTAGATCCAATGGTAGAGGCACCTTGCTACAGGCTTAAAAGACTAAGTTCAAATGTTGCTCTTTGATAGACAAAAATATATTATGCCTGAGAGAGGCTGCCACTCCATGCCCGTAGGTCCAACCAGCAGCAAGGCTGGAGCTGTATTATCAGCAGGTACATGCATGCAGAGAATAAATATACACCATGTATATACAGAACCAGCCACACAGGTGACAGACAGATATGCAGAACACCCACACAAAACTAGACAGAACCAGCAGCCTCATCCTGCGTCTCTTACTGGCTGATCAGGATGGAAGTCCAGTATTGAGACTATATCTACATATGTACAAGGTGGATCCCTCCAGTAGCTGGGATGAGACAACCAATAGAATAGGATAGGATAGGATAGGATAGGATAGGATAGGATAGGATAGGATAGGATAGGATAGAATACAATACAATACAATACAATACAATACAATACAATACAATACAAGAGAACAGAACAATTTTAGTTGAAAGGAACCTACCACGATAATCTAGTCCAACGGCCTGACCAATTCAGGGTGAACCAAATTAAAGCATGTTGTTAAGGGCACTGTCCAAATGATTCTTAAACACTGTCAGGCTTAAGGCATCGATAACCTCTCTAGGAAGCCTGTTCCAATGTTTGACCATCCTCTCAGTAAAGAAATGCTTCTTAATGTCCAGTCTAAACCCTCCCTGGCGCAGCTTTGAACCATTCCCATGCATCCTATCACTGGACACCAGGGAGAAGAGATCGGCACCTCCCTCTCCACTTCCCCTCCTCAGGAAGCTGTAGGGAGCAATGAGTTGCCCCTCAGTCTCTTTTTCAATTGGGCGCCCCTTCTGCCATCGTCTCTGCGCTCCTTTGTGGGTGGATAGATGAGCTTTTATCATATAACCTGACACACTTGACTCATGAAAAAGTTTTTTTCTAGATGTCAATAACTACAGTTTTGGTTAGGGAATCAAGAATTATACTGTCTCATTGTTCCTGTATTGTTATATTAAATTTAGGCAATTTGTTTCATTTTTTCCCCTGCTTCAAGAAGGATCTTTGGAATCTGATAATAAGATTTCTCTTTATCCCTTCTGCTGATATGAGGGCATATAAATTCCATGATTTGGAGGGAATGGGCAGCATCTTTTCCACAAATGTCAGAACCTCCAACCAAATGAATCTATATTGTCAAGTAATACTTAGGTCGTACCTATCCTCTTTGCTTCCCACAGCCTGAACACCAAATATGTTCTACATTTTTAAAGGGAAGTTAAAAAAAAAAAAAAGCCAACAACAAAAAAAAACCCCAACAAAATCCTGTAATAATGAGAAGCCATTATTAACAAAAATGTTTATTCTCTTTTATAGGTGTTATGGCCTTAGAAAGGAATAGTGTATTTAATTCTAAAGATTTTGAATACTTTATTGACATTACTATATTGAAATCACTTTAAGTTGATTTGGACCACTGGGGTTTTAAACATTTTAATGAAGCTAAAACTACACTACATATTTTATATTATTACTTGGACAGATTAGTTGAAGCCCTATTATATAGATGAACCATGCTATTACACTTCTTGTTGTAACATTACAATATTTATTAAGAACAGAAGTACAATTTTTTATCTGCCTGATTAAATGCTTTATTACACTGAGTGGTTTGACACATCCACACTCACAACAGATGTCTACACATATGTCTACACTTAACACATACATTTGGTTATTTCTATAAGTATGTCTACATTAATACATGTCAGTTATCTAGAAAAGATATCAGAAATAACAATTGTCTTAACCTTATAAAAACTTTGCTGTCATTAAGAAGTATTCTAAAGAAATACTCTGAAAGTAGTTTACCCAAGAAGATCCTGTCTTCAACAAGATTAAGTAATGAACTGTAAAGTGAAAACAAGCTCATTGATAAACATCAAAGTATTTGGAAGTAATATTTGAAAGAACACATTTGGAACAAATACATGTAAGTGAGGTCTGGGACTGTGTAACCATAAGTTGTTAGTTTGTGAAGTATTTTCACTACTATTATTTTCATTTCATTACTTGAAATAGTTCATTAATCAAATCCTTTCACAGATATGGGTTGTGCACATATTAAAAAACTAGATGCATACTATGAAACCTCTATATAGCCAAGTATATGAACATGTATCTACTTTTACTTCTTTTTCTTATTTTTTTTAATAATTTTTTTTTTTTTTTTTTGTGTGACCTGGGAGTTGCTTTGGGATAAGGCATAAGGAATTATCTTTGAAATCTTTAAATCTCCGGGCTAATTTATGAATTCTTCACTAAAAATGTGTTACAACTATGATGCTTTCTCCCTTAAAGTGCACAGACTTGTAAATTCACAAGATAAAAGTGAAAACCAACAAAACTAATCAGTTTAATCTTCCAGTTCCTACAACATGTATAATAACTAATTACAGACTTATTGTAAACAGCCACACCATTATACACTATTGGTATTAAATTCATTAAGCTCTAATCACATGAACAACTGCACTTATGAGGTCTTTCCTATGTAGCTATTTTATCATAGCTGGATAACTTTTTTCCTTGTTTTCTTATCTTTTTTACTCTCAAATATTAATACAAAATCTGTTATACAAAATCTATTTCACAATATCAGTTAATATTTTTACTGATTTGGTTTTTGGGTGTGTGAGGAAACTAGCAAATCTCAATCATAGTGGCACTGATGAAAACATTTATATTGTTACTCATACACTTCTAACATGCCATCCCTTAATGACTTCCGTTTCATGAACTGTATGAAATACTAGGACAAAGTTTTATGAAATAAGAATGTTCTCAGTTCAGAAATTTTGCACTGCTTTTACCATGTACTGAAAACTTAACAATATATTACATGGTTTCAAGGGTAAGCATATACTTAAGAGGTAGAAAAATGAATAAATGTCTATATATTCTTGCAGAGTACACTTATGTGAATAAAGCTATTTATTATTATTTAGGTCCTGAAGACAGGATTAATTTGAGTAAATTTTAGCTCCTCAAAATTTGGGTATGTACACTAGAGCTAGTTTGTGGATTTTTTTTTGTGACATAAATAGGTCTCTCTAGAGACCTACTTACCTCAGTCACTTATTTTAAAATAGAATACGTATATTATCTTAGACTGAAAGACTATATTTTGGAGTTTTCATTGTTATAATAAAGAGGAAAATCAGATGATATCATGTCATTGCTCTTGAACAGACTATGGTTTTTGTAATCATACAAGACTTATTGCTACCTTATATTAGGATCCTCTATAAGAAAGTATTCTATCTACTTTCCTACCTTTATAAAAACCACTCAGTTTTAAAGGGTTATGAGTAGTATTTAGAGAATAATTTGACTTTATACACCAATATATACCAATAGGATCCACGTACAACATATGAATGAAAACAAAGTTACAGTACAGCAGTGTATGCTTTGTCTGTGCCAGCAAGTGGTGCTCTGAAGTAGCACAGGTTCTATAGCGTGAAATAGGCAATGATTTCCACATCATAGACATTTTAGTGACTATAATTTGGCCTAGCTCTAGACTGGTCTGACATCATTAAATGAGGCACTTACTTAACAAAAGTAATTCCTCCAGCCTTTTTGTTTTCACAGAATCATAGAATGGTTAGGGTTGGAAGAGACCTTCAAAGGTCATCTAGTCCAAACCCCCTGCAAGAAGCAGGGACGTCTTTGACTAGATCAGGTTGCTCAGAGCCTCATCCAACCTTGTGGGGCCCTGCAAGGTAGGTACAAGACTACGAGCGGGGCTGCACTTACACAGGAAGGGCGGTCTGTAAGGACTCCTGTGCTTACTGATGGAATGCCTCGTGCTAGGCACGGATAGGTACATGGGCATAGGGGGTGGGTGCATTCGCGTGCGTAGCGGGTGTACGGGTATATATTGCGATGTGACGCAGCAATAAATCAAGAGCTGACTCCACGGTATCCGTGTCTGTGTCTGACTCCCCGGGACAGGGTCCCAGTAGGTGAAAGGGGGGTCAATTAGTTGTTGCGCGGCAACACAACCTGGGACCGTTTCCAGGGATGGGGCATCTGCCACCTCTCTGGGCAACCTGTTCCAGTGTTCTATCAGCCTTATTGTAAAAGATATTTTCTTAATATCTACTCTAAATCTATCTCCCTCTATTTTGAAATCATTACTCCTAGTCCTGGCACAACAGGCCCTACTGAAGAGTCTCCATTAGGCATCTTCCATTAGACCAGGTTACTCAAAGGCCCATCCAGCCTAGCCTTGAACATTTCCAGGGTGAAAGCAGTACTCCAGATTGAGTCTTACCATAGAAGAGTAAAAGGAGAGAATCACCTCCCTTGATCTGCTGGTTGGCCTTCTTTTAATGCAGCCCAGGATGTGGTTGGTTTTCTCGGATGCAAGCACTCATTGTTGGCTCAGGTTGAGCTTCTCATCAACCAACACCCCCAAGTCCTTCTCCTCCTGGCTGCTATCAATCCATTCTCCGCCCAGTCTGTATTTGTGCTTGTGACTGCCCTGACCCATGTGCAGGACTTTCTGCTTGGTCTTCTT
This sequence comes from Ardeotis arabs, assembly GCA_011801015.1. Lineage (NCBI taxonomy): Eukaryota > Metazoa > Chordata > Aves > Otidiformes > Otididae > Ardeotis > Ardeotis arabs. The sequence continues at coordinate 32,038 of JAAGAY010132448.1, forward strand.
GAACTTCATGAGGTTTGCATGGGCCCACCTCTCAAGCCTGCCAAGACTTTAATGTTGTTGAAATGTTATTTGAATTTATTCTTTCATTTCTTTCCCTCCCTCTTTGCTGTGGTTTAACCCCAGCCAGCAACTAAGCACCACACAGCCGCTTACTCATTCCCTCCCAACATGACGCGGGAGAGAATCAGAAGAGTAAAAATGAGAAAACTCTTGAGTTGAGATAAATAAAGTTTAACAATTGAAATAAAATAAAATAATAATAATAATAATAGTATTAATAAAATGTAGTGAAAAGGAAAATAAAACAGAGACCAAAAAAAAAAAAACCAAGAGAGACAAGTGTTGCATATGAAAACAACCGCTTACCATCATATGACCAACCACCAGCTAGTCTGCAAGCAGTGGCCGCCTCATCAACCTTCTCCCAAGTTTTATTGCTGAGCATGACATCATATGCTATGAAATGTCCCTTTGGTCAGTTGGGTCCAGTTGTCCTGGCTGTCCCTTGCCCCAACTTCTTGTGCACCCCCAGCCTACTCACTTGTGGGATGGTGTGAGAAGCAGAAAATACTTTGACTCTGTGTAAGCACTGCTCAGCAATAACTAAAACATCCTTATATTATCAACACTGTTTCCAGCACAAATCCAAAACGTAGCCCCATACTAAATACTATGAAGAAAATTAACTGTATCCCAGACAAAACCAGCACACACTTCCCTTCCCTTTTCTTTTACGACCTCTTAGCCTGTAAAAAATATTTTCACTCACATAGCTAGGAAATGAGATAAACAATGTGACTGACTTCCAAAACATTTCTGCAAAAACACCATGCTGTTCAAATATATTAAATACTGCTCACTTGCCAAATATGCTGATTTTGATGGGCATACATCATGATGTGGAAATTTGCTTAGGTATGCAAGCAGGACTTATCATTTTGACCTTGTCAACACTTCCTTGGTGCTTGACCACTGCATAGTTGCTTGCTTTTATGTACAAACAAATAGAAGTAAGAAAAAGTCACAATATTTTTTGCAAAATGCCAATCCTGATTTGACTATGCAGAATGTAATCTTTGTTTCAGTTGGAAAATAATATTTGTACAGACATTTTTAATGCATGCAAATCTTCAAAGAGGAGCTCTCTTTCTGAGAATATAGATATCCTTGTGTGAACAACTGTATTTGTTCTGGAAATGTCCACCTTGTTGTCCTAGTTAAATAGATGTGTGGCATTTAAGAGGCAGGCAGAAAACAGGAGAATGTTTTAAATTCATTGCCTTTCTTGGGTATTTAGAACTACACAATCATTGTAACAGAATTGGAAGAGCAGAAAGGAGAACTAATAGTAATGCTCAAAGAACAAATCAAGTCTTCTGTCAAGATCTAACTTTTGGCATTTAAAATGTGTTCAACTACACGACATGTGGAAGGGGAATGTCTGGAAAAATATGCTTTACGTTTCAGGTGGCACTAGACAATGCAAAGTAGTTTTCCAAATGACTATGTCCAAAGTACCACAAGACATTAATTTAAATTTAAAATAGCTCACTATAACCTTCACAATTAGGACAATATAAATGAGTTGGGATTTTTTTTTCCCGATGTTCTTTCTTTTGTGCTGTTCTTTATTTTGTTTTGTCTTTTTAACATCCAAAGGAAGCAAATGTATCTATCTTGTTTATTTCTCCCTTTGTCAAATTGCCAGTTTATCAGCATGAAATGTTTCACAGACCTCACTCCACAGACAGCAGAACATGAAGTCACCTGCTCTCTGGATTTACACTACAGGTACATTCAGTGTAGATTCCAGAGAAAGCAACTGAGGGGATAGACAGGGAGCCAGGACCAACGGTGAACCAAAACAGTCTAGTTCCAAAGAGTTCTAAAACAAAGAGCTTTTTTTTACTTTGAACTTTACTTTTAGGATTATCCATCTTTCCTCTGACACTTTTTGTGCCCTGTAAGGAACATAGGTGATATAACTTTGAAAACCAGTGGATAACTTAGGCTTGCACAGCCTGAAGGACTGTGTATTGGACTCAATCACATGGCTGATGTCATGGTCTCCCACGGAAAAAAATAATTTTGTACCTTTATGTTAAAGATGCAAAGATTGTCTCCTACTTCACCAACTCTTTCTGCACACAGCTTTGAAACTCCTGTAGTGAGGATGAGTGTGCCACCTTACTGGGCTCCCTGCTCAAATAAAAGTTGCTAAAAGCACTGGTCTCCATATATGACCAACTCTTATGACCTCTTCCCAATTACCAATTCATATGGTATCTAATCACAGGACCAATACAAAGACACATGCCAAGTTGTGGTACCTTATTAAAGAGCTGAACGCTCTCCCCCAAACATAAGGTTCTTCAAATATTGGATGAGAACTTGAAGCTCGGAATGTCTGCTAACTAGTAAACTAGTAATATGAAGAATATGAAGTAGTAGTGAAATAAAAATGAAATTATATTGTTATTTCATCCAGTGAGGGCATAACTTTTGAACTTGTGAAAATACCTATGTACACAGGAAGAAAACACACCAACTCTATCACTTAAAGAATCAGAAGCATAGGTAGATGTACGGGGTATGGTGGTTTCCTTACTAAGACTAGGACACCTGGCCATTACACAGGCTCATGTCTCAAAAATGCTGAGCAACACCTGGACTAGGCAAGAACTGACACAATTACCTCTTTATAGTACTCTTAATCCTGAAACCTCTTTTAGAATCAGGTAGAAAACCTACATAGTAATCACAGACAGAAGATATTAGAGTAACATCTTTCTCAATTCCTAGCACTTGGGAGATGCAACCCATTTTCAATTTCTTTTTTTTTACCTGAGAGAATTAAAACGTGCATCTCCTACTCCTGTTAAGCTGTAAGTTATAGGATAAGCTCTCAGTCCTTTTTTGCGGAAAAGCTGTTCCACTTTAATATTAATTAAATATTCACTAGGATAGAAAAAGAAGAGTTTTGATCTGTACAGCTTTGATTTAAAAAGAGGGAGACCCATTTTTCATTTTACATATTAATGAAAATTTAAGTATTATGAATTAAATACTCACTAGAATAGCACTTGGGAGATTGGTTTCTCTCATGAAAGGTAACAGCCCTGACCATTTGGTTAGAATTTTATTATGTCTCTTATGCTGTCTTTCTCTGGAATAACATATATTTAATCATTTCATGCAAAAATCTAATAATTTGAAGGAAGGAGCTGAAGATTACCACTCCTATCCCTGATAGTCAGCTGGTTAGTTTATTAATCTGGAAGAGTAGATTAACATAATTGAAACTCTTCCAGCAAAAATGAAAGTGGACCTAGCTTTATTAATTTCTGAGTAAAACTCTTGGACACCATCATCTTTTCTTACTTAAACTTTTTTATTTAGGAATGCTGAGAACTCCTATCAATTTAGTAAGTAATCCAGAATTGTGTTGCCTGGATTGTGTGTGTGCAGCATCTTTGTGTTTGTGTATCAACTTACTTGTTTAATTCTAGATATTGCTAGAAGGAGGCATTAAGTCCTCATTGATCTTGGAGTTACAGAAGCAAAGTAAGTGACCATCCACTTAGCTTTGTGGGACCATTACTAGATTATTAACAAAATCACAACTAAAGAGGCTAAAGCTTAATTAGCTGTAATGTGCAATGCAATCGCTGTTGTAAGGGTTGTGGAACTATCCGTTAAGCCAGTGCAATTTAACATGAGGAATCATAGAATGGTTAGGGTTGGAAGGGACCTTCAAAGGTCATCTAGTCCAAACCTGCTGCAAGGAGCAGGGACATCTCCAACTAGATCAGGTTGCTCAGAGCCTCATCCAACCTGGCCTTGAATGTTTCCAGGGATGGGGCATCCACCACATCTCTGAGAAACCTGTTCCAGTGTTCTACCATCCTCATTGTAAAAGATATTTTCCTAATATCCAATCTAAATCTACCCCCCTCTATTTTAAAACCATTACCCCTAGTCCTATCACAACAGGCCCTACTGAAGAGTCTCTCCCAGTCTTTCCTATAGGTCCCCTTGAGGTACTGGAAGACTGCTATCAGGTCTCCCCAGAGCCTCCTCTTCTCCAGGCTGAATAGCCCCAACTCCCTCAGCCTTTCCTCATAGGTGAGGTGCTCCAGCCCTCTCATCATCTTCGTGGCCCTCCTCTGGACCCTTTCCAGCTGGTCCACGTCCTTCTTATGTTGGGGGCTCCAGAACTGGACACAGTACTCCAGGTGGGGTCTCACCAGGGCAAAGTAGAGGGGGAGAATCACCTCCCTCAACCTGCTGGCCATGCTTCTCTTGATGCAGCCCAGGATGCGGTTGGCTTTCTGGGCCGCAAGGGCGCATTGCCAGCTCATGTTGAGCTTCCCATCTACCAGCACTCCCAAGTCCTTTTCCTCAGGGCTGGTCTCAATCCATTCTCTGCCCAGCATATATTTGTGCCTGGCATTGCCTCCACCCAGGGGCAGGACCTTGCACTTGGCCTGGTTGAACTGCATGAGGTTGGCACGGGCCCACCTCTCCAGCCTGTCCAGGTCCCTCTGGATGGCATCCCTCCCCTCCAGCATGTAAACTGCACCACACAGCTTGGTGTCATCGATGAACTTGCTGAGGGTGCACTCTATCCCACTGTCCACATAGCCAACAAAGATGTCGGACAGGGCCGGGCCCAACACGGACCCCTGAGGATTGCTGCTCATCACCGGTCTCCACTTGGACATTGTGCCATTGACCACCACTCTGTGAGTCCGACCATCCAGCCAATTCCTTATCTACCTAGTGGTCCGTCCATCAAACCCATGTCTCTCCAGTTTACAGAGAAGGATGTCGTGCGGGACAATGTCAGATGCCTTGCACAAGTCCAGGTAGATGATGTCCATTGCTCGTTCCTTGTCCACTGATGCTGTAACCCCATCATAGAGGGCCAGTAAATTGGTCAGGCATGATCTGCCTTTTGTGAAGCCCTGTTGGCTGTCACCAACTACCTCTTTGCTCTCCATGTGCCTTAGCATGTTTTCTAGGAGAATCTACTCCATGTCCTTGCGAGGCACAGAGGTGAGGCTGACTGGCCTGTAGTTCCCTGGGTCTTCCTTGTTCCCTTTTTTAAAAATGGGGGTTATGTTCCCTCTCTTCCAGTCATCGGGGACCTCACCAGACCGCCACAACTTCTCAAATATGATGGCCAGCGGCTTGGCAACTTCCTCCACCGGTTCCCTGAGGACCTGCGGATGCATCTTATCGGGTCCCATGAACTTGTGCACCTTCAGGTTCCTCAGATGTTCTCGAACCTGCTCTTCTGCTACTGTGGGCAGTTCTTCATTCTCCCAGTAAGCTCAGAGGAAGGTCAGATACTAATGTCCTCAGAATAACCTTACAGTTAGTGAATAGTTGAAGATTGAGTCCACATTTTGGAATGAATATGGATATTACATCACTACATCCTTAGTGAACACTATTAAAAACTATTTTTCTGCACTTTGGTAGATACTGCTCTGGTACAAATCCAATCAACTCAATTATTTCCCTACAGAACTGCACTGACAATTATACTACCATATGTCTTACCTTGTATTGCTGAACCACCTATTTCCTTATCTTCCTCCTTATCAGCTCAACAAACAGGAAAGTAGACATCTACCATATAGGCAAGGACTACTTTTTCCTCAGTCCTCAGGTGCAGCAGAACTCTAGAGCTAGCTTTAGACTTGTAAATTAAAATATCTTGAGACCATTTCCAGTGACTAAGGACAACTAATTCATGTATATTTTATTAAAATATCCAGTCCTCCCACGCTAATTCTGAAACTGTGCCCGCAATATACTAGCTGGCAGAGACCCTAAATATGAAATTAATCTTTCTAGCAATGAAATGACTGAAGATCCAGAACCTGGAGAAGTTTTGTGGAACCGACTAATTTACCTGTAGCTGTGTATTCCATAGTCCTGGCAAGGCACTTGTCACATATAATGCCTTCAAAATTTATGATAAGAATATAGAATATTTTAATACTTTTTTTACCTTGTCAAAAATTCCTTATAATATTTAGATACTTACAAATTTGAGTATCAATTTATTCACAAATTATATTTCATTAGATATGTTCATAGTAATACATTAAAACCCAACAAAAATTAAACTTTGATCAGAATTTACCATTAATTAATATATACATTTGTTTAGAGATCACTAGACCCATATCACTATAATCATCACATAACTTCAATTACGTCTCAACATGCGTTTAAAAGTCAGCTTTGCCTGCTTTGTCTTGATTAATTGTATAAATTAAGGGTAAAAAATACAACAAGTCAAAGATTTTATAGAATATCTTGTGAAATGGTAGGAATAAAACAATTTTTAAAATTTATTGATATACATGTGATGATCAACAGACATCTTTTCAAGTGTCTGGGAAGGATGATAAAAATCACTATGGTATTTATAATATTAACTGTTATGGACTATACTCTCTTCTCTGAATTTCCTCTTTAAGAAATAATACTGAGTTCATTTCACCTTTTCTTATATCTCCAGGGTAACCTATTCTATTCTGTTAATTATAAAACTGTCCAGGGTTCTGCTTATTCAGGTATTTATAATTTCTATCATGGTATTTCCCAACTTGTAATAATTTATTCTTACAGCACCCTTTGGAGTAGGTATTACAAACTCTTCATTCTAATGAGGCGCTGAAGACCTTAGATAGCATAAAATTAAATACCTGAAATCTGAAATTTAACAAGTTGATGACTTCTGCCTGAGGTAAATACATGCAATAGCATATGTTTTTCTTTCTGAAACTTCCTCCATTTCTTATATCATGGTTAATTCTTCCAGTCCTTGCAAAGTTACATTGTATGTGATGGAGTGCTATTGGAAAATACTGCATCAAAAATTCCATAAGGTAAAAAAATACTTTGAAAAATTATTATCTCACTCACAGGAATTGTGGATTTTTTTTTTATATGGCTGTAGGTTTTTCTTTTTTAATAAGTGTAGCCAGAATATGCATCAATTACTGTTATAATTTGTCAATGTTCATAGAAACAGAGGTCATGTCAATTAGTGTACTTGCTAAGATCATGCTATGTTTCAGCTGAAGATGCAAAGGTTTCTGTGCTTGTTCTTGCTGATACACTGGATGCACTGAACAGTTAATAACCACACAAGGAACCTTTTACAAAAAAAAACCCTAATGAATTTATTGAATTTATCTTCATTATTTCATAATTCCCACTCCTCCCTTGGCTCTGATCTTCATGTAGTGCCAACACCTGTCCAACTCTAGACCCCTCCCTCTCCACTGCTGCCTAGTCCCTTGAGCACATTGAGGTGGCCAGGACCATTCATCCCCACAAAATAGGGGGTTACCATGCTCCATATCCCCCAAGTCTTCCCTTTCCCAGGCAGCTGTATTTGACTTGCCTCTGTGTGGCCTGAGAAAGCCCACTAACAGCCCGCAGCAATTACATGCTTCCACAGTAGATCCCTTATGAGACCAGATCTCTGTAAGTTGTGAGGACACTGCACCAGGAGGAAATGCCTGGAGGGCAGCAACAGGCCTTACAGACACTGTGATGTGCCCCGTCAGTGGCTCCTCCTACTCTTCCCATGGCCGAGCACTCCATTGCAGCCTCTTGGGGCCATAACCCTCTGCCCCAGTAATGCCACAGCAGGGCCATCCTCCAGTTCTCCACTACCCTGCCCAAACTGGCCATGGGTGGGTATCTTTTTAGTCTAGTTCTTTTTCTAAAAATTGCATTGTTATTTTACAGTGCGGAGCAAAAGGAGTATACACAGACAGTCTTTAGTGAAGGTAAAGAATCTTTGCTCTAGTTGAAAACCTACAGGATTAAAAAGGAGGCAGGAACAGCTATTGCCCTAATTGTTTAAGAGAAATAACTTCTTTCATTGTATTTCTGTCAAAATATCGATCTGATAGATGTACTGAGAGTGACCCATCATTCGCAGTGAGAAAAGCAAATTAATATGTTATTTCTATTCCTTACCAAAGTAAGTTGTGTAAGATGTCCAGCTACTCACCTCCATTGAATGAAAGCTGATTCCATAGTAAGTTTTAGTGTATTTCTGATAATACCTTATATTTTCTATTGATTAATTTTCCTCCCTTTCTGAAACGTGCTTTGAAGTTACATTGTTCTCTCTTATTTGCAAGTTACTGGAATCTTTGTATACAGCTTTATTTTTCCTTGTTATTACCATAGGCCTTTATTCTGATTCACTGCTTCTCTCATATTAGTATTGCATCAGCAGTTTCTGTGACTGCAAGAACACTGTTTGCTTTACATATTATCAAATAGTTTTGTGACGCTACTGCAGATGGCCTTTACAAAAGTTATCAGCTTAATATTCATCCTATTTTCCTGTTCATTGTGGCTTTTTTAATTTACTAGAAGGGCTGGATTTTTACAGGCTGTTCAAAGGAACATAACCATAGTAGCTACATCTTTCTCTTCTTATTTTATCAAATATCCTCTTTGTTGATTTAATAACTTCCTCAGCTTAGCCAATAACAACTTCGGAATATAAATATATCCCTGCTGCTTGATGCCAACTGCTCATTTCTGTTTTCTTTGTGCACATCTGTGAAACACACAGTACAAAACAGAAACTCGATTTGAACCTTCAGTGTCAAGGAATTGAGGGTAGGAATAGGCCTCAATGGACCTGTCACACAGGACCCATGAGGAGCCCTATCTCATTCCCCCTGGGGCTATCATCCCCTGCCCCATTGATGCCACATCAGGGCTGGTCTCCAGCTCCCCACATCCCTGCTGTGCCCAGACATGGCCCCACTGCTCAGCACCCACTTATGGGCCCACATCCTGGCACAGCCTCAGCTTGTGCCTCTCCCCAGGGAGATGTCCAATGCCTGGGGCGGGGGCTGCCCCAGTGAGCCCCAGTTGCCCTGCTCCTGGCTGAGAGGATGGCATGGGCTCTGGCTGGCAGCTCTCTGTTCTTTAAGGATCTGCCAGTTCACATGGCACCCTGACACTGAGTTGCCTTATGTTCACATCTTGAAATGCCAAATCTGAGATCCCTGTCTTAGGCCTGGAAACCTACTGCCCCTTCACCAGTCAGCATGAAGAAGCAGCTGTGTATTGGATCTATAAACAGTATAAATGCTTTTGCATGGACTAGCTTGAGGATTGTCTTTTCCAAATACTGTTACTGTCTCTTGAATCTTCTTTGAATTCCTGATCCCACACCATCTCTATTTCATCAAGAAATGAAGTTCTTGACATCTCCAGAAAGAAACTTTCATTTTGTAAGGTATTAAAGGTGTGCTTCTTCGGAGAAGAAGAAGAAAGAAGAAAGAAACCTACAAAACACTGCTTACATGAAGTTAAAACCACTAGCTCAGCAAGTAGCTAAAGCTGAGCCTCCCTGTGATTATGCAAATCATAGTAAGAATTAACACCTTATCGATTAGTTGAAAAAAAGAAAACTGGCAAAACTAAACACAAAGCTGGCTGCAATAATTCAAAAAGTAATTCAAATCAATCCTCAAATTTCCATTCCTTTCCTTTGAGAACTTTCACAGAGTTTTCTAATCACCCATCTTCCAGTGGTGACTGCACACTTTCTGCCCGACTTGACGCCGTCAACAATCTGTCAAAGTTCCTGAAGCACCAAGTGTGCAAATGCGTCATCTTTCCTCCCCTAACTTTGTACTTCTACGTACTGAACTAGTCATCTTATTCCCCCCTTATCATCAATAGAGGAAAAAAAAATACTTCTGTAGAGCAATTAGTGTACCCTATTTCAGATAGCTACTTTAGGATGAAATGAATCACTCCCTAAATGTATCCATATTTATCCCTTGACATTAATGGTTAACTGACTACAAGGATAGCCTGCAGTGCCTAACTTGGATATAGGTGTGCATTCTAAGTATCTAGAATTAAGAAGTGGATCCCATCTAAATTCCTAGAGAGTTCACTGAGCCAGAGCCAGACCTATTAAATGAAAAAACTCAACACCTAACATGGTCATTCATTCAATTTACAAGTGAAGTTGCCTCATACTTGGTTAGCATCCATTCAGCAGTTTGGCTGCTTTTGAGCTGGTGATTTGTCATGGAGTTTGATATGTATTTCTTTAGCAATAATGCTAGTTTAAGCAGTCCTTTTGCCTCTGTGGAGTAGCTGTTTGTAGCTGCTAGGGCAGTACAACGAATTATCTGTGAAACAAATAAAACTCTGAGCATAAATAATGGCCTAAGCAGATACTCAAAGCAACACAGAGACCTAATGGTGCTCAGATACAGCTAGAAATGTGAAGTACTAAGATATGGTAGAGACTCAGTCTTTGTGACTTGTCTTTGATATTATCTTGGATATTAATTTCAGGAAAGTAGTCAGGCATATCTATTAACTCAAAGCTGGAGTTTTAAACTACTGTCTGTTCTTCAGAGTTATTTATTTAACTTTTCCTAACTATAAAATTATATATTTAAGCTTATGGTCTACAAGAAAGAAAATTAAATTCACCTTCAAAGCGCTGAGTTCTCTCCACTTACTATAAAGGATTAATTGAGGTATAGACATCTGCATTATTTCCATCTATAAGTTTCAGTATTTTTATCATACTTACCAAAGTTCAAGCATCCACAAAAACTTGGGGTAAGATGCTGTAATTTGGCCACGTATCTCAAAAGAGACCCTGAGCATAACAGTAGCACAGAAATAAAAGATTGAATGGTATCTCCACGTAAAGTACTTTGATGACTCTGCTAACCTCAGGGGAGAATGGCAAGCAAGATGTGCAATTTTAGGTAAACTCATCGAACTGCTTAGTCCTTTTGAGGTAGACCTTTGAGAACACATTCTACAATAACTGAAGTCAGTGAGATATCCCATGCTTAATGACCTAGATCTGATCTATTGGTATCACGGAGATGTGGTGAGATGGCTTCTATGACTGGAGTATTCGAATTGAGGGATACAGGCTCTTTAGGAAGGATAGACTGGGAGATAAGGAGGTAGTATCGCCCTCTATGTCAACAACCAGATGGAGTGCATGGAACTCCGCCTGGGGATGGATGAGGAGCCAACCGAAAGCTTATGGGTCATGATTAAAAGGAGGGGAGGGACAGGTGATATTATAGTGAAGGTCTGCTACAGGCCACCTGACTAGGAAGACAAAGCCGATGAGGTCCTCTATAGATAGATTGGAGAAGACTCACATTCACAAGCCCAGGTCCCTCTGGAGGACTTCAACCATGCCATTATCTGTTGGAAGGACAACACAGCAGGGCATATGCAATCCAGGAGGTTCCTGGAATGCACTGATGATAACTTCCTTCTCCAGGTGATAGAGGAGCCAATGAGGAGAGATGCTATGCTTGACCTTGTTCTCAACAGGGAGCTGGTGGGGAATGTGGAGCTCAGCTAGCAATTTTGGCTGCAGTGACTATGAAATGGTGGAGTTCAATATCCTTAGGGTAGCAAGAAGGCCACACAGCAAGCTCACTATCCTGGACCTCAGGAGAGCAAATTTCAGCCTCCTCAGGGATCTGATTGGCAGAGTACCATGGGATAAAGCCCTGGAGGGAAGAGGGGCCCAAGAAAGCTGGCTAATATTCAAGGATCATATTCTCCAAGGTCAGGGTGGTGCATCCCAACAAAAAGGAAGTCAGGGAAAAATGCCAGGAGGCCTGCATGGATGAACAAGGAGATCCTGGACCAACTGAAAAACAAAAAGGATGCCTACAGAGGGTGGAAAGCAGGACAAGTAGCCTGGGAGGAATACAGAGAAATTGTGTGAGTAGCCAGGGATCAGGTTAGGAACGCTAAAGCCCTGACAGAATTAAATCCAGACAGGGATGTCAAGGGCAACAAGAAAAGGTTCTATGGCTACCTCAGGGACAAAAGCAAGAATGTGAACCCTCTCCAGAAGGAAATAGGAGACCTGGTTACCTGGGACATGGACAAGATTGAGGTACTCAATGACTTCTTCACCTCAGTCTTCACTGGTAAGTTCTCTAGCCACATTGCCCAAGTTGCAGAAGGCAAAGACAGGGAATGAGAGAATGAAGAACTGCCCAGTGTAGGCGAAGATCAGGTTTGAGACTATCTAACTCTTTAGCAGGACCTGTTGTGATAGGACAAGGGATAATGGTTTTAAAATAGGAGGTAGATTCAGATTAGATATTAGGGGAAAAAGGTTTTTTTTACAGTAAGGGTGGTGAAAAACTGGAACAGGTTGCCCAGAGAGGTGATACGTTCTCCATCCCTGGAAACACTCAAAGTCAGGTTGGACGGGGCTCTGAGCAACCTGATCTTGTTGAAGATGTCCCTGCTCTTTGCAGGGAGTGTTCAATTAGATGACCTTTAAAGGTCCCTTCCAAACTAAACTGTTCTATGATTCTATTATTCTATCATTTTTCTGTCAATCCTTGCCTTGCAGTTTCAAAAAAAAAAGAAGACTATTTTTCACTAATGCATGAAATTTTACATCTTTATCCTTGGAAAGATTGATGCTGGCCTTTCCAGATGATATGCAGATCAAGATATAGAAGATTGTAAACAAACTTTTATCCTCAAATTTATACTCTTTTTATAACTACTTAAGTCTGTAAATCTAAAGTGTGAAATCACACTTGACTACATGAACAAAGTTGGGAGAATGCATGTTGGGCGGAGAATGGATCAAGAGCAGCCCTGAGGAGAAGGTCTTGGGAGTGCTGGTGGATGAGAAGCTCAACATGAGTTGGCAATATGCCCTTGCGGCCCAGAAGGCCAACCGCATCCAGGGCCGCATCAAGAGGAGCGTGGCCAGCAGGTCAAGGGAGGTGATTCTCCCCCTCTACTCTGCCCTGGTGAGACCCCACCTGGAGTACTGCATCCAGTTCTGGAGCCCCCAACATCACAAGGACATGGACCAGTTGGAAAGGGTCCAGAGGAGGGCCACAAAGATGATAAGAGGGATGGAGCACCTCTCCTATGAGGACAGGCTGAGAGAGTTGGGGCTGTTCAGCCTGGAGAAGAAGAGGCTCCAGGGAGACCTTATAGCCGCCTTCCAGTACCTCAAGGGGGCCTACAGGAAAGACAGGGGAAAACTCTTCAGTAGGGCCTGTTGTGATAGGACAAGGGGTAATTTTTTAAAAGGGGGGGGGGGGGTGTAGATTTAGATTAGATAATAGATATTAGGAAAAATTTTTTTACAATGAGGGTGGTAGAATACTGGAACAGGTTGCCCAGAGAGGTGGTAGATGTCCCATCCCTGGAAACATTCAAGGCCAGGCTGGATGAGGCTCTGAGCAACCTGATCTAATTGGAGATGTCCCTGCTCCTTGCAGGGGGGTTGGACTAGATGACCTTTGAAGGTCCCTTCCAATCCTAATGATTCTATGATGCTATGTTTCTTTTCTTTTCTTTCTTTTTAGTAAAAAAAAAAAAATAGAAACAATAGGACATACATGGAAAGTCTATACCGAGGATATCTACAGTAGTGATATTAAAATATGTAATCTATACACTTATATTTTTTTTAGAAACAGTATGTGTTACCAAATTTCCTGCAAGTAACTCGCAGATCATGTGAAAGAAGCTAGTATGTGAGCAGCAGTGTTGGTTGAATTTATCTGTGGCAACCAAACACAATTTTCTACCAGTCCCTTCTCCTTAGTATTTTCTTTGTATCTACTTTGCTGTAGTACGTGTCCTTCCTTTCTTGGTAGCTCTGTTAATGCTAATTCTCATATTTTCTTTACTTTTTTTTTGGAAAGGCTTATTAAGGATATACTTCATCTGAAAAGAGATGTGTTGGTCATCAGAAGTGCAAATAAGCTGTAGGCTATATACCTGAATTTACAGCAATTTCTTTGCCTTTTTTTTTTTTAATTTTGTCTTAAACTTATAGCATTCTGGCACAAACTAAATAAACAGAAACAAACTTTTACAGAACACATTCAAGTCACATAACATTCATCACAGTTTTATTTTATTATAAGCAATCATTAAAATTAAGCCATATATCAAAAAATTATGTGCTCAAGTTCAAGTGTTTTTTCAACTATATTGCAAGGATAATGTTCTGGATATATTTGAATGGGTCTAGATGTTTTTCCTCATTAAAATATATTTTAAAATAAAATCATTGTTATCTCAAGACATTTAAGAGTGAGTATAAAGTGTACAACAATGTTTCGTTTTATTTCATAGACTTTAGTCAGTATTGCTGTTTAAGTATAAAAAGAGAGAATATTATAGTTTATTTTTCTCATTCTTTTACTTTCTTTTTTTTAATGCATATTCTAACTGCCTTGCAATTGTTTCTCATAAAAACAAATCAAAACTGCACACAAATTGAACTCACTAACATTAGAAATGAACTTTTATTATGTCAGAATCCCTAAGGAATGCATTTTTATAGAATGTTAAAACATCAAATTAAGCTCTGTACTGGCTCAAAGATCTCATGAGTGCATGATCTTTATTATCTGACAATTAAAATAAATGCAGACAGATATTAACTTTAAATACATCTGTTATCAAAAACAGTATGATGTATGATGTTAAATGCTTTGAGTTAAGGGCTACTGTTAACGTTGCAATATAGTTGCTTTAGTTGAACACTAAAAGTCGTGCTTCAAAAAGGCCAAGGATTCCGACATTTCAGCAAGACAGAAAATACCAACTGTATTGCAAGTCTGTATAAGATACTAAACATGAAGGTATGATTTATCCTATTTGATATGATGTACTTTGTTTTGTAATTGCAATAGCTATCCCATTTGAAGCAAACAATTCTTCATTTCTCCAGTTTATTCCAGAATCATGTATGTGCAATGTACCTCTAGAAAGTCTACAGATGGACGAAAATTACAGCAGCATGCAGGACATAAAGGTCAAAAATAAAATAGATTTTGATGGTCTTGATTAAGCTTTTGTCAATGGTCTCATGTGGTACAAGAAAACAATGAGCTCAAATATTTTGCTAGTATGTGTAGTTTAGCTGTTGATAAAAATTAATAGACTTTTAAAAAATAAGTTACTTCTTGGTCAAAGTTAAACAGTATTCTATGTAACTTGTCTTTAGTTTTAACTTTGGAAGTGGAAAACACAAACAGGAACACAGAAGTAGATATAAAAAGTACAGCTGTCAATACTATCAGACTTCACTACCATCCAGCCTCTGTTAAAAAAAAAAACATTTTTTGCATCCCTGTAGAAGACATAGTTGCTTGTGATTTAAATTTTCATGTTTATCACAATTCAAGAGTCTGCAGTACCTTTTCTTACACCTTTTTCTCAATTTATAGAGGAGTCAAGTCAGTGTCATGTCGTAACGCAATGAGGCAGGTTATGAAGCAGTGGGACCTTCAGCCTGCTGGAATTTTAGAAACATCTACTCATTTCTTATCATGCTCTTTACTTTAATTCCTTCTCTCATTGTCCCTAATCTCAAAATACGAGAGAGAGAGAGATGAAGTGTACACTAGCGAATGGGAAAAGTAAGCTGTAAAATTTGCCTGCTTAATGATATCACTTTACTGAATCAAAGTATTGGTCAAGAAGAGTAGGCTGTTGAGCAAATACGCTAGTTAGCTTTTTTTTTCTTTCTCTTTCTCTCTCCTTGTTTACTCCCTGGCAGCTTGCTTGGTACTGGGCTTTGGGAATTTGTAAAGTAGGAGAAGAATGACTCTTTGAGAGGTGCTTTTACTCCATACTGCAGTTAACTCGAAATCACATGAAATCCTTATTTCTTCTGACATTTCCATCTTCACAATCTGGGTGTAATGGTTTCTAACAAAGACAAAATTTATTTTAATTAGATGAGAGAAAATGATTCTGCATTACCACTACAAACAAACAAACCAAATCTCCCCTCTCCCCTCCCTGACTCTCCTCCCCAGTTCTCACTTTAATACTTATGCAATTTATCCTTTAAATAAAATGGTAGAAGAATATTTAGATCTATGCTGGTTGTACATGAATGGACTTTATTTTCTGCCTTTTGCTGTAAAAAAAAAAAAAAAAGAACAAACCACAACTGTGAAGGCTTTTTACAGAAACATGTATGAAGGTGCATTAAATAGTCTAAAGGAATGAGCTCAACCTAATAGTTAAGAAATTTCAACATATATATGGTCAATCTTGAGGTGGAGATAGTATAGATAAAGCAAAAGTGATAAAGCTAGCAGTGTGGCACATAATGTTTTCCAGAAACTAGGTAAGTTTCCCTCTGAAAGACTTTGACAGAATAGAAATATTAGTAATGATTAAATTTACTGAATCACAAAGTATTTTTCTTAATACTGAATAAAAAAAATGGTTAAAAAAAGGAAGTATATAAATTCACAATCTAAAAGACAAAACCAACCTTTTTTTAAAAGGAAGGTGAATTCTGGGGTTGAGATCTATATAAATGCTGAGCCTTTAATTCCATGAACGCAACACATTTCTCTGCTTATTGCTAGTGAATGCAAATCAAGCATTTCTATAACTTTGTATTAGTTTGGATTGAATTGGAGGAAACACATTAACTACTAGATAATGAAAATGTCACCTCAAATTCTTCACATGTGTTCAAGTTCATTTCTCTCCAATGCCAGTAAATTGTAGTGAGATGTATGTCATCAGATTCATTATCAGTTTATTTTTGGGATCAAAGTTAGGATTATTCAAGTGTAATGTCTGAAAATGTTTGATTTGAAATTCTAATTATTGTCCAATCTTAAAAAACCTACTGAATCTATAACAAGGCTGTAGTAGGAATATGTCAGTCATTACAATGTTTAATTCAATTGGGAAAATGGATTATTCTTGAGGCAATACAATGATCCATGAACTTCTGTTA
The DNA here is from genome assembly GCA_011801015.1 of Ardeotis arabs. Taxonomy (NCBI): domain Eukaryota; kingdom Metazoa; phylum Chordata; class Aves; order Otidiformes; family Otididae; genus Ardeotis; species Ardeotis arabs. Next base: position 48,869 of record JAAGAY010132448.1, read on the forward strand.
CCTGACTCAGTATTCCTCAAAGGAAGCTCCAGATGCATGAAAAATAATATTTCTCAGTTAGAGCAATCAAGGGGGTGCATCTTCCTCAACATCCTTCTCACAAAAGTATGTCATTGTATTTATTAGGAAAGTCAAGAAAATGTTAAGCAAAATAACTGGTATCTAACTAATGTGTTAAAATGGTTATTCTTCCACAGCAATAACCTGCTGCAGGTTATGAAAGAGTAATACTAGATTTAGAGCTTGTTTTTTTTTAAAAAAGAAGACATACTACTTTTATTATGATGTTAGAGTATGCATCTTAGAAACTGTTGTTTCTGATTTTCAGATTAATTTATATTTTCATGTTTATTATTCACTTACTAACTGACTACACTACTGCAAAGATCATCAAGAACATGATAGCTGAAGAAAAACATAAACAAAATAACTCACAAATAAAGGAAAATATAAATTGCATATAAATTGTAATATAAATCCAGATCTGTTAATACTCTACATCTAGTCCAGCACTACACAGTAGATGTTTCTAATTAAGGGGCATTTGTTACACAAAGGATTGCTTGTATCAGAAATAGCGTGGCCAGCAGGACTTGGGAAGTGATTGTCCCCTCATACTCAACAGTAGTGAGGCCACACTTTGAATACTGTGTTCAGTTTTGGGCCACTACACTACAAGAAACACATTGAGGTGCTGGAGTGCATCCAAAGAAGGGCAACAAAGGTTGCAAAGGGTCTAGAGCATGAGTCTTATGAGGAGCAGCTGTGGGAACTGGAATTGTTTAGTCTGGAGAAAAGGAGGCTGAGAAGAGATCTTATTGCTCTCCACAACTACCTGAAAGGAGGGTCTAACAGAATAAGTGTCAGTCTCATTGATCAGACGACATGTCAGTTCCTGGAAATGGACTGATACATTAGAGTGATTCTGCCTTGAGCTTATCCCCTGCACGACATAGGGCAACTGTGGATGTGGTCCCCTCGACTCCCAAGGAGCTCTTGTTTCAAGTACTTCCATATGTCGAATGTCACTCTGGTCACAAGTGGCATCCCTCAGGGGTCCGTGTTGGGCCCGGCCCTGTTCAACATCTTTGTCGGCGACATGGACAGTGGGATAGAGTGCACCCTCAGCAAGTTCGCCAATGACACCAAGCTGTGTCGTGCCGTCTACACGCTGCAAGAGAGGGATGCCATCCAGAGGGACCTTGACAGGCTGGAGAGGTGGGCCCGTGCCAACCTCATGAAGTTCAACCAGGCCAAGTGCAAGGTCCTGCACCTGGGTCGTGGCAATCCCAGGCACAAATACAGGCTGGGTGGGCAATGGATTGAGAGCAGCCCTAAGGAGAAGGACTTGGGAGTACTGGTGGACGAGAAGCTCAACATGAGCTGGCAATGCGCCCTTGCGGCCCAGAAGGCCAACCGCATCCTGGGCTGCAGCATGAGGAGTGTGGCCAGCAGGTCGAGGGAGGTGATTCTCCCCCTCTACTCTGCCCTGGTGAGACCCCACCTGTGTCCAGTTCTGGAGCACTGTGTCCAGTTCTGGAGCCCCCAACATAAGAAGGACATGGACCAGCTGGAGAAGGTCCAGAGGAGGGCCACAAAGATGATAAGAAGGATGGAGCACCTCTCCTATGAGGACAGGCTGAGAGAGTTGGGGCTGTTCAGCCTGGAGAAGAGGAGGCTCTGGGGAGACCTGATAGCGGTCTTCCAGTACCTCAAGGGGGCCTACAAGAAAGATGGGGAGAGGCTGTTCAGTAGGGCCTGTTGTGATAGGACGAGGGGTAATGGTTTTAAAATAGGAGGTAGATTTAGATTGGATATTAGGAAAAAATTTTTTACAATGCGAGTGATTAAACACTGGAACAGGTTTCCCAGAGAGGTGGTGGATGCCCCATCCCTGGAAACACTCAAGGCCAGGCTGGATGAGGCTCTGAACAACCTGATCTAGTCAGGGATGTCCCTGCTTCTTGCAGGGGGGTTGGACTAGATGACCTTTGAAGGTCCCTTCCAACTCTAACCATTCTATGATTCTATGATTCTGTGAAATTATCAACAAAAAGCCACCAATGGCCTCTCTAATCACATAGCCCCAGAACACCAACTTTGGTTTTTTTTTTTTTTACTGTGCGTAATGGTAATTAGTGATTGTTACAAAGTTTCTGTCATCTTCTCATCTTATGCTCCAATCATATTATAAAAAGTGAGCATTTACCAACACCTGTGTAACAAAAGTAATTTCTTATGTATTTTTTTTTTCATAAATTACAATTACTTGGACCTTTAGATTTTAAAGTTATTAAAATGAAGGAGTTTGGTGAACAGTAGTTTGGTGAATACTGACTAAAATAAGGTAATAGAGACATTCAGTTTTGTCTTCTGTTTCAAGAAATATATAATCTTCTGTCATGTCTAGAACAGTGACCCCATCATTTGCCTTTAGATACATCTGGGAGTGTATTCATATATGTTTGTGTAGAAGGGAAAATAGGGAAAGGAATGTTTAAGTTCCAGTTAACACCAGAGTGATTAACAGCATTTACTTTCTGTCTTTCAAGGTACATTAGGACTACATTCTGTTCTTAAACATTCTAGGACTTGAAATATCACAGTAACTAACAAAGAAACTGTTTTTTCTCAAATATTAAACTTCGGGAAATTAAAAAAAAAAGACATGACAGTAAGAGCACGATAGATAAATATACATTATTTAAGCTATATGCACCAATGTTCTATAGAATAAGTTTTCTATATCTGACATAAATAGCTTTTCAAGTCATTAGCACACATCATCCAGCTAGAATTTTGCCATTTTTTATGAATTCTTCTGGGACAAGTGTACAAACAAGAAAAATCATAAACCCAGTATGATTTCGTTTTATTCTTATCAATGCAGAAGCAAGATATGGTCAACATTCTTTTGAAAGCAAGCGTAATAAGCATAAACACTTAGAAACACTCCATACCTATAACAAAACAAAAATGAAAAGAAACAAGACAAACAAACAAACCAACCCCTACAAAACTTGTGTTGAATCTTAAGACTGACTTTTAGGAGAATAACTGTTGTGGTTTTGTTTAGTGAGGGGGGGCCTAGGGCAGTAGCTTCTGTAGGAAACTGCTAGAAGTTGTTCCCCTTTGTTCAGTGGACTTGGACGGGCCTAGGGCGGACCTGCTGCTTGCCAAGGCCAAGCCAATTGGTAGCAGAATGTTCCGTGATAATGCCTCTGCGATAACATTTAAGAAGGGGAAAACAGAAAAAAAAAGGGAAGAGAAGATGTGAAGAAGCTGAGAGGGGGCAGAGGCGCAGAGGGGGAGGCGCAGGCCTCCTGGGCCTTGCAGGCCTCACCCTCTGGCCTCTCGCCAGGCGGCCGACTGGGCCCAACTCGGCCCGGCCTGGCTGCAAGAAGTAGAGAGGAGATGAGATGGATGATGTGAAGAGATTCTTAGAGGCGTCTGCCAGCCTGTTGTGAAGAACTTTTCTTGTGAGAGAAACAGCTGCAGATGCCAAGGTCAGTGAAGAAGGAGGGGGAGGAATAATGCAGCTCCTGGCCAAGATTCCCCTGCAGCCCGTGATGATGACCATGGTGGAGCAGGTTGTCCCGCTGCAGCCCATGGAGGTCTACGGAGGAGCAGAAATCCACCTGGAGCCCATGGAGTACCCCACACCGGGGGAGGTGGATGCCTGAAGGTGGCCGTGGCCCATGGAGGGCCCGCTGGGGCAGCTGTTCTGGAGGGACTGCACCCTGTGGAAGAGATGACCCACACGAGAGCAGTTTCATGAAGGACTGTGGCGTATGGGTGGGACCCCACACTGGAACAGGGGAGGAATGTGAGGAGTTCTTCCCCCAGCTATGAAGCAGCAGCATAAAACAACGCGTGATGAACTGACCGCAACCCCCATTCCCTCTTCCACCCTGTGCCACTTGGGGAGGGGGGAAGGAGGTAGAGATAATGTTAAGCTCGGGAAAAGGGAGGGGTGGGGGGAGGTTATCTTGTTCTCTGTCTCATTATCCTGCTGTTTTTAGTAATAAATTAATAGTTTTCCCCAAGTCAAGTCTGTTTTGCCTGTAACGGTAACTTTAAGGATTTTCTTCCCGTCCTTATCTCAAACCTCGACCCATTTTTCTTATATTATCTCCCTCTATTCTCTCAGAGGGTGGGGGGAGTGAGAGAGAGACTGCATAGTCTGGTCCCCATCGGGGCTGAACTATGACAATTGTAAACACAATGTATTTCCCAGCTGTGTGTGGCACATGGGCAACTGAAGATGAAAATCACCTTCGGAGGCAGATATGGTATCCATTACTTCAGACCTCATCTGAGTTGTTACTAGGGCAAATTAAGTAGGTTTCAGTACAGCAAATTGACTGGTACAGGGTTTAAAAGTTTACAGCAGACCCCCTCGCTGCAGAAATGACCTCAAAGACAAATAAGGTCCTCCTATTTTGTTCAAACACCAAGAGGAGACTGAAGAAGCAGGAAAAATAATCCCTCTTTCCTCGTAGCCTGTAACACAGGAACTTTTAGTGCTCCAGCACTACTGTTTTAGCAAGTTTATGCCTTGATACTAGATATATACAAATTAGCAATAAATTTACACAGTAATTTTAATGAACTGGAATTTGAATGTTTTGTCAGCATTATCAAGATTCCTGTGGAAACTGCAACATATTTTTTAAAAATGAGGCCTTCCAGGTCTTAAAGCTGTTCTATTAATTTTTATGGCACTACCTAAAAATAACTGTAACTCCTGGATGCCAGCCACATTAATGCAAATATTACCACACACTTCATTGTAACAGCTGCTTCTGATGTCACTTTTTCATTTTAGAGTTACAGTAAATTTAGTATTTGACCTAGATTGTTTAAAGAGTACAAAAGTAAACAAGGCTACCTAAAGGCCTACAGGAAAGATGGGGAGAGACTGTTCAATAGGGTCTGTTATGACAGGACTAGGGGTAATGGTTTTAAAATAGAGGGAGGTAGATTCAGATTGGATATTAGGAAGAAATTTTTTACTCTGACGGTGGTGGAACACTGGAACAGGTTGCCCAGAGAGGTGGTGGATGCCCCATCCCTGGAAACATTCAATACCAGGTTGGATGAGGCTCTGAGCAACCTGATCTAGTTGGAGATGTCCCTGCTCCTTGCAAGGGGGTTGGACTAGATGACCTTTAAAGGTCCCTTCCAACCCTAACCATTCTATGGTTCTACGAAAGGTTTCTCTCTGCTTCACCATAGGGCTGAACACTGACACTGTGTGGACTACATCAGCAGCACCCTAAAGCTGGTTAGCAAGATCTGTTCACAGAAGTTGAAGATGGACCTCAACAAAAAAAATTGACTCAGCAGTTGTAATCAGTAGTCTTAACAGCAAAAAGGTGTTGCAGTACTGTGTTTTACAAGATCATATTAACAGCCTTAAAATCTACAAAGTGTTGAAGTATCACACTAAATGCTAGGAACACTGTAAACAGTTTTTATTTGTTCACTAGAGTTTACATAAAACATGTTAATTCAGTTTAAAAAAAGTCTCAACACGAAAGGCAGTAGCTTGGCTTTTTATTTGTAGAGGATAATGCACTCCTTGAACTAAAACCAAGTTCTAACAATTCCGAGGAGTCCACAGAGGCTATGTTTAGTTACAATTTAATATCAGCAAAAAAATGTTAACATTCTGGATTACTGTAGAAAAAAAGTGTATACCACAGTTACGGCATACAAGATTTGTAACAAGCAAAAAGAATACCCTGTTTTAAAAGTAATCTCCCTTCCAAATAGGTTTTCATTTTAGTGCTCTCTCTCTCTCCATTGGCTTTACATTTAGAATCCTCTATATACAAAAAGGTACAACAAATCGGTACAGTATTTATTGCAACAAATTAAGGATGTCATAATATACACAAATTAAATTAGTCCCCAGAACTTGCATACCCTCTTGCTTCTTATTCCTCCCATGAAGCAGTCTCCTTTTCTGGTTCTAAGATTAAGTTCTTTCACTGAAAGGCACGTACTTCTCTACAACAGAAGAAACAGATGCATTAATCTGAAATGCCCTGTTTCAAGGCAAACTTCAGCCTACATTTTTGAAGATCAAACATTACAAAAGAATACAGAGATGTAACATTTCATTATTCAATTTGCCTGTAAAAACCCACAGTTAACATATTACTGTGAAGCAAACTGCTACAAAACTCCATTAATTTTAACCTCCCAAATAGAGACAGCTCACTTACAAAAAACCTGGGGTTTTACCATGTTGGATATACTTTTAAAGTTTCAAGGCTCCTGAGTTCCTATTCAAACTGTGGTAACTTTTGGCAGCATTCCATAACTGGAATGCTATAAAAATAGAGTAAGTGCTTTTCCTTATGCCTTGCAATGCAGCAAGTAGTATGTGTGTAAACTGATTTAATAAGGATTCTAAACTATTAGTGTGATATATTTTTGAAAAACAAAGATGTGGTATCAGGATACTGTATCTCAGTTGACATGGAGGCAAAGTTGCATTGTGAGAAACCAAAGGTTAGAATTTCAAACTTTGACATGTAGTAGTACGCTATTGAACAAAATGGCTAAAATATCCCATTCAGTTAAGATGCGCCAACCTGAAGAGGCACATGGGTGATGACAACAGTGGGAGTACGCTTAAATTGCATCTACGTTACAACAGAGGACACTGTGGACTTATTCTTCATACAGCTTTGGAAGAAAACAAAACCAACACTCAAAGTAGTAATGATACCAGCACAGCAATATACTAACACTGCTATGCTGATTTTAGGAAAGAAGCTGGTTTCTCTGCCTAGCCTTGGAAAGAGTCAAATACACTTACCAGCTAACCCTAAAAAAGCCAACAGGGATTTCTAACGTATGCATGCTGTGCTGTAGAGTATCACCTTAAGAAGAGTTTGATTGTTTTAGTCAAGAAAAATGAAAGCAGAGTGGACACCTCTGCAGACTATTAACAAATCATTAAAAAAGAAGGAAAAAGATAATTATTTTCTATATAAACCAATACTTACATAATTTGTTGTCCATAACAAATGTATACGAATCCACCAGAACATGCAGATCAAAATTTCTTGTAATAATGTTTAGCTTTTTAGTGCCTTCCCTTACGTGCTATGAAGGTAAGAAACTTATGATCGGAATAAGTTGTTTGTTGACTGCAGTTAAGCAAAACTGCAACTGTGATTTACTTAAAGGACTAAACTAAAAAAAACATTAAAAGCCAATCTTCCTCATTCTCTATTTAGTTGCTCCACACCTGACTGCATACTTATGCTACCTTAAATAAACCAAACCAACCATACCACTGAATTACTGCAAATGCCAGGACAAAGTGTAATGAAATCTCCTGAGAACATCTGAGTATCATTATCATCAAGTTGTCCTCAGTGACTCTTTGATTACTTATGCATTTTGTACTCCCTCTGGTCATTCTTGGTTAAGCAGTGGTATGAAGACTGATTACTAAGATTCAATGCAGATGCAAAAGACTTAGCTGACACAAAGAGAAAGAAATTAACCAAAAAAAGTACATTCCCAATTAAGGATTTTAATTATTGTTATTATTATTATTTTTTTTAAGCTTCCCTACACTAGTACTCAAAACTTCCCTCCCAGCAATGCCATTACTTGGCAAAGTTTGGACAGCATTTTATCAAGCTGTTGTACAGAAATTTGTGAAATACATTCATATTGTTCACCACTGTTCTCCTCTAATAGACAAACATTGCTTCAAGAGAAAAAGTAACTTTTAAAATTTTGAGAGCTCCTCCCCATAAAGGAGAACAGAGCAAGCTCTCAATATACATAAACAGAGTATATTCATATTATTGACTCAGCATAACTGAAGTCCTTGTTTTCTCAAGCTCCCAATATCAAAATAATCATTTTGACAATTTAAGCACTTACTTTCTTATCTATCTTGAAACAACAGTAACATCTTATTTCTTTCTTATCTACAGTTATTAACTTCTGAAGGTAGTACTTCTGATCTGTTTAGTTAGTTTTCCTCAGTAAGTTAACAGAAATGTGTTCAAACTAAGTTTGGTTAGATCACTCCGTTACTCCAGTACAATTATTTTTCCTGCAGATGGACTGAGAGGTTGACATTATCATCTGCTATGGAACTAAACATCAAATTTTAGGTAATTTTGCAGCCCCATAGGGCAAAAGTAAAGGTACGCCTATGCCACAAGTTACATCACTCTATATACCTACTTCAGACTACGACATGTTTGAACACTACATGCCACTTCTCTCTCCACTTTTTCTAGGCTCTTTGGACTTGGATCAAAACATCAGGTATTGTTTTTCCAGATGAAGTTTATGCTTTTAAAATCAAATACTACTTATCTAGCAGAAGTTCTTTCAACAAGATACCACAGTATGTAAGAAACTATATTTATTAAAATAAATACTTGACTTATCTTACAATAGCTATGCCATCAGCCAAACGGAACACTACTGATGTATTCAAACTGTTTGTACCATATGTCATCCAAAGGACTATTTTTAAAATGGTCTGGATTGGTAATCTACTTTCAAATACCTCTAAATTGCCTGGTAGAGCTCAAATAAATGATAATTTGCTGCAATACTTCAATTTCAAGAGGGACTGAGCATTTGGATATTAGGACAGGGGGTTTTTAATGTGGTTTTTCAGTTGGTTTGGTTTTTTTTTTTCCCCAACTACAACACTGATAATATGATTTTTTTTTTTTTTGGTTGTTATTACAGTTAAGGGCAAGTGTAGTTCAAAGCCTGCTGTCTATAGTTATAAAGAGTTTTCTTTAATGCAAGTTAATTTCTTAATCATGAACTGAATTAACTTCAACCACAGAACAACAGAACCTGCAGTGTCAAAAAACATTAATTTAGGATGTAATTTGACAAAATCCATATTAGGACTAGAGGTAGGGGAATTCATGAGACAACCACTTCAGTGAGAATGAGTTTCCAAAATAAATTTTGAAGGGGAATGTATAGAAATCCCCATCTGTGGAAACATTCAAGGCCAGGTTGAACGGGGCTCTGAGCAACCTCCGGCTGGAGATATCCCTGCTCCTTGCAGGGAGGTTGGACTAGATGCCCTTTAAAGACCCCTTCCAACCCTAACTATTCTATGATTCTATGATTCTTATTACAAGCAGTAGAAAAGATGCGAACACCTATCTACACACATAAGATACATGTATTTCAATACCACTTACTAAAACAGACTCCTCTGCAGTAGAACACAGAGCGCACACACCTATTTAACACATTAATAGTATAGTCTTTAGACAAAATACTGCTCTGGAGACATAATCAGCTCCTTGAAGCTTTACAACAAATACAACCATGCTTAATCTCCAAATAAGCATACAAGAGTATGAAGTAACCTCTATAACATGAATGCAATACTGTTGTTAATTGTGTAATACTGTTTATTAATGAAGACTATCCATATTGACATTCATTCATTCCTAGTAAAAAAAGTTACATTGAGGGAATTCTTGGATATAAGGTGAACAATTACCTTTTACATAATAGGCACAATTCATACTGGAACAAGACTAGTAACATGTGGTAACTTTAAGTGCCACATGACTGTAACACAGGAGCAGTAAGTGGAGATATTCCAACTAGTATTCTTCTAGTGTATGGGGGAGAGAAAAGGAAAGAGTAACTTTGACTTATGAAAAAAGATTAATCTGAAATATTGCCCCTAACGAGATAAAAGTTAGAAAAGACTGAACCTGTCACTTCAAGCTCCAGAACTACTGACAAAGTTGTTTCCTAACACACAGCAGAACATCTGACTTACTACTGCAATATTTTTAATGCATGAGACCTCATGTATTGGATCTGTTGAATTGCTTTGCTTGAGACTTTAATTCAGTTTCACATTAAACTGTTGAATCAATTACTAGCTGTAACTGGCAGAATTAATCATTTTATCTCTTCTGATACTTGACAGTAGTCCTGACTATGACAATTCTATAAAATTTTTTACTATGTTTTTGTACGTGCCGTGTGATGTCATTACTCAATAAGGAAAACTTTTTAAAGTCTGAATTGCAGAAGTCTAAGTTTGAATTTCTCATAATGTTTAAGTGTAAGGACAATAAGGAAATATAACGAAATCTTCCTGTATCTACATAGTTTCAGAGAAAGATTTAAGAATATGAACCCTTCTATGTAGCGGTACCAAATCTAAAACTTGGGGCAGTATCATCATCCACTAACTGCTGACTACTTTAGCAACGAGAAAGCAGAATGAAGGTTCTAGAAGTAGAATTCATAGGAAAGAATATGCAGGAAAAATCAAGGAGCCTCCAAAATTTAAAAAAAAAAAAAAAAAAAAAA
>JAAGAY010132449.1:0-55983 GCA_011801015.1 Ardeotis arabs
GGGTCCGCCCTAGGCCCGGCTGAGTCCACTAAACAAAGGGGAGCAACTTCTAGCAGTTTCCTACAGAAGCTTCCACCTTAGGCCCCCCCTCACTAAACAAAACCACAACACAAGGTAGGACGCAAATAATGAAAAGGGAAACGAAAAATGGATCCATCAACTCTCTCCTCATTGAAACAAAGCTGCCAAGTGAAATATGCACTCCATATCTTTGGTCACAGAATTATTTTTTAAAAGAAGATAAACACAGTGTGCAGGCTGCAGATTGTTTTTCTCTTACATTGAAATCTGTGCATACCATGCAAATGCATTTCCTATGTTAGAACAGGTAAGGCTTTATTTCCCAAAATTACTTTGAGTATTTGAGGAAGGAGAGGAGTGGGCTCCTTAGTGGGGACAGCAGGGCAGGGACCTGCTGGCCAGGAACTGTCCCACCACCTTTGGACACCAGCCCCCAACTGAGGAGTAAGGCAGGCTGCAGGGCAGGTAAGAGACTCCTATATCTTGCACACCATAATTAAAAAAATACCTTTATTTGAAGAGCACTTGAACTGAACTACATTAAAGCATATCTTACACAAGAATTTGAACACAGATTCTCTTCTTATGAATGTAGTTGCTATAAAGGGGTTATAAAGTATAGTTGCTGTAACAGGGTTATACAGTAAATAATAGTTGTTGCCTTTTATCAAGTAGCTAATAGCATATTTAGAATATATGCATTAACAATAGCAATTGTTATATACTATAGGCAAAGGAAAGACAAAAGTGAAATGACAAATATAAAACACTTTGTTCTTATAAGGCTTAGTATATACAAAAATCATTTTGATATATATCTAATTAATAGATGACTGATTAGAATGCATGAGTAAGAAACTGCCAGTAACTTACTCTTAATAACTTACTTTAATTCCAGTCATAGCCAGTAATTTGTCTTAATTCAAGATTATTGATTTACCTCCAGGGCCCAAAGATAGCTCTATTGAAAGTTAACATGCTGGTAAAGACCCTACTCTCTGTCCTCTTTTCCCACTTGAGTTCTGTTACTGGCCATGATTATCATATTGGACCCACCATCATTAGCAGTCAACTATCATTGAGGCAGTCAGTCTTTCCATAGGAAAGTCTGTGAGAGCAACAGGGAGGAAAAAGTGACTGGCGGCAGGTGGACAAGAGACAGAGGACAAAGAAGGGCAGTTGCCCTGACAGAACATTTTTCTGAGGAGATATATGTCCTATACCAACTGAACTCGCAGGACGCTTAAAATTTTCTTCATTTATTTAGATTCCTACGAGGAGCAGAGAGAACCATGCATGTTCTAAAAGAACAGGTAAAGACTGGAGTAGCCGAATTGTTGGAATAAGATGAATGAAGGCAGAGAAGACTGCTTCACATTTGCTAATGGGTACCTCATGGGCAGCTGATAATTCTTAATGTGAGGGTAACTCTTTTCTGTACTGCTAAACCTGCGAAGCAGCAAGATAAGTGGGACAGTCAACACAGCAGACCTTTGTCAACAAAAGTCCCAAATCAGGACACCTAATGAGCAAGAACTGGGCCCTACTCCAGTCTATAAGGACAGAGTGAGGCTCTGTATTCTCACCAAATTGCAGATGAGACTCAGTTCTTGAATTAGTGGCTCCGAGGAGAAGGTCATGTAAAGCAGAAGACTGTCAGCAGACCACTTAGTTATTGCTCTCATCTAGGCTTGTCACTTCCATGATGTCCCAACTAGCTCCCTGTTTATGCAAAGAACTTCTTAAAACATCAAGCTCCCATCTTAGCCAGAAATTCTCTTGAAGTACTTTATATTTACAGTAGTAAACAAAAAAACCCCCGATTCTAAATCCAGTGTTTCAGGCTAAAATATACACAGAACTCAATAAAAATAACTCCTGAAGTGTCTTTATCAGAATGCAATACACTGTGCCACTGTACAAATCACCTCTGAACTGATGCAGAGATCTTTGACCAGAACCAGATATCAGAGAGATGTCTGCTTCATTCCTCCTTTTTGCAAGGTTTAACTTTTGAATTGGTAATTCCCTGAGAGGACTATGACTTTTTCCACTTTCAGTTAAGTTAAAAATAGAGTTGTTAACATGACTTTCTTCTTTGAAAGAAGAGGAAAAAATGTGGAAAATACTATTAAAAACTTAGGGTTTAGTTACAGGCTAAGACACCTGCTTAACATTTACTGTATGGCATTTTACATCATGTTAGTTGTATTCAGGAGGCTTAGAGTCCACAGAAGTTTAACATCCTGTGAGAATGGAATCACAGCAACTTTTCTTTAAGAGTGTATCTGTTACTTATACTATTATTTACACTTTATGTAAACTTGTTTCTGAAAATTATACTGCCCTTATTCTTATCCACACAGTCTCACATCTGACATATGTATTTTTCCTTGTTTGGTTATCTTTATACCCATCATTATTTTAAAGTGGAATTTTTCATGAATAGTTTAACCCACATTTCCCCACATAGGTCCTAATTTGACATGGAGGAATATATTTTAAAAACAAAATTACCAATAGGATAGTATTATATTTTATTACAAAGATTAAGATATTATCATTAGAGTTGAACAGAATATAGCTTTTCCTTTCTATGAATGTTCTCAGAATAATAAAAAAATCTCACATACACTCAGTAAAACCCAGTCTTGCCCTCATCAGCAACCAGACTCATTACTCAAAAGAATAATTGTCAGTGAGACTTAGATTCAGTATGGATCCTGCTGTAATAATTACTTACATATATAAAAAGTTCCAATGGAAAATATTCAGAATGGATTACCTCTCTACAGCCAAACCAGGAACAAGTGATTGGTGCTCCAATTTAAATTTTCAGGCAGAATTCAAGATTCGAATTTTGCCTTTCTATATCCTCAGCAAGCACACAGACCTCTAGATGTTTAACAACTCTGTGCTGAGTGAGTCTTTCAGTTTAGTGAGAAAAGTAATTCATGCTGAAGTTAGGCTACCTCCTAAAAGTTTTCAGGTTAAGTAGAATTTTGGACAAAAAAAAAAAATACAGTGGAGACCAGCTTTATAGAAACACAGAATCATAGAATAGTTAGGGTTGGAAGGGACCTTTAAAGGTCATCTAGTCCAACCCCCCTGCCAGGAGCAGGGACATCTTCAACTAGATCAGGTTACTCAGAGCCTCATCCAACCTGGCCTTGAACATTTCCAGGGATGGGGCATCCACCACCTCTCTGGGCAACCTGATCCAGTGTTCCACCACCCTCAGTGTAAAAAAGTTCTTCCTTATGGTTTGAATCTACCTCCTTCTATTGTAAAACCATTACCCTTTGTCCTATCACAACAGGCTCTGCTAAAGAGTTTCTTCCCATTTTTCTTATAAGCCCCCTTTAGATACTGGAAGGCCCTGATAAGGTCTCCCCGGAGCCTCCTCTTCTCCAGGCTGAACAGCCCCAACTCTCTCAGCCTGTCCTCACAGGAGAGGTGCTCCAGCCCTCTGATCATCTTCGTGGCCCTCCTCTGGACTTGCTCCAACAAGTCAATGTCATTCTTATGTTCGGGGCTCCAGAGCTGGATGCACTACTCCAGGTGGGGTCTCACGAGAGCAGAGTAGAGGGGCAGAATCACCTCCCTCAACCTCCTGGCCACACTTCTTTTGATGCAGCCCAGGATGTGGTTGGCTTTCTGGGCTGCAAGCGTGCATTGACAGCTTATGTTGAGTTTCTCATTCACCAGCATTCCCAAGTCCTTCTCCTCAGGGCTCCATTCTCAGTCAATTCTCCACCCAGCCTGTATATGTGCTTGTGATTGCCCCAAGTCATGTGCAGGACCTTGCACTTGGCCTTGTTGAACTTCATGACATTCTCACAGGCACACGTCTAGTTGTCATAAAATTTTCTGTATTTTTTCTATATTTTCTATTTTCTAGTTGTCATGTAACTTTCTATGTGATAATTTGCAGGTGTAGATGTATCAAAGATGCCAGAAAATATTTAAAATGTGTAAACTTATAGATTTCTGAATCTGACTTTCCACAAACTGGAAATATCCAGTTTTCTTCCAAGATGTTTCAAATTTAGTGTTCCAAATTCAACCAGCTGAAGAAGAGTAGTTTGCATATACTTATCCAAACAATTTATTGAACCAGAAATCTAGGTTTTCTCTTTTTGCTTTTTATTTCCTAGAAGCAAAGCCTGTTTTAGGATTAAAGGGGAGAAAGGAAACAAAGTTTACATTGAAAACATATACACGTTCAAATAAATTAAAGTATTTACAAACAATCTGGATACAGTAAAAGACTCCAAGATTTCAAGCAAGCTTAATTAATAAGACTATTGCAACAAAGAGTCAATTTTCCTCCTCAAGCATAGCATAATGCTCCCAAGTCACTTAATCAGAGCCATAAAAAGCTTATGGAGAAGATCAGACAATTTTAATGACATTCTTCATTACCTCTGAAAAGCTGATCTAAGTAAGACGGATATCTGTATAGATCAAATAATACCACCGGTTTCCAAATTTACTCTCTTGTAGTAACTGAGACCCTGAAATGTTTCTTTGTATTGCACTAGAAAAAAAGAGTTTTAAAGCAGAAATTCATCTGTGGTTTCAATTCTAGTCCAAGCTCAATTCTACTTTAGAAAGTGAGAATATAAAAAGGTTACATGACTTCCCCCACAAGTTAATTCCGTATCTGCATTCAGAATCATGGTCATAACTTTTTACTCTAGTCACAAGTATATATTCAATTATTTTTTAATCTTGTTTATACTTTAGAGAGAATATAGCTGAGACCAATAGAGCGATTTAATCCATTTTATTTTCCTTCTAGTGCACTGTTTAAGAAATTGAGCTGAATTCTAGAATAAAGTAGCTAATGATTAAATACCTCCACTTTGGGTCACTAACTTGAAACATCTCTTAAAGCCTTGATTTTCAAAGTAAAAAAATCAACATTTTTATCAAATACAAGTGCCCTCAAGAAAAGCTAGTTCACAGCCCAAATATTGAGACACTGAATAATTCCTAATCATAGGTTTTTATTTTCTGTTTTTGTAGAAGAAGATTTGTTTGCTTGCTAGATTTTGGCAGATTCTAACTGCACAGGTATATCTAAAACATTGAGGCTGAAAAAGTGACCTGAGATCAAGTTCTGGAATGGCAGAGATTTGCAGACATAAGTGAGGACCTAATTTATCAGTATTTGTGTTAAATAAACTCATGAAGAAATTGAGCTTGGTGAGCCAGTGGTGATTAATGATCCATGTAACTGTATACCTAGAAGGAGATCAGTTCATGCACTGAAATGCTGTTGTTTGAAAGAAGATAGAAAAAGCATGAGAAAGAGAGAGAGTAGTCCAGATAACAGCATATTAAAGGTCATATAGGATGTTTACAACAGAGCTGGGAAGTAAATAACTTATCTTTGCTTTTCAGAAGAGAAGGTATCTGTCCATGCTTCCAGGCCAGGAGTGGGTACCAGCATAGCGATACCGGGAGGCTCGATACACTTACTTGGGTGATCTCCTTCTAGCCAGGGAAATCACCACCACCACAGTCACCCTGACTATTAAAGAAGGTTTAACTCTTGTGGTATTGTCACAACAGGTTGTTTTATTGTCCTGATTAGGCTACAGTGATCAAGCTTGAGGCTAAGCACAGGTACTCTTACAGCATTGGTCACATTATTCACATACCCCGTTATTTCTCCTCCCGTTTCTTGACCCAGCTCTTTGCTGTCTTTTCTTCACCCCAGCCTCCTCCTAAACAAACAATACTTTTTCCCATTGATCCCACTTTTGCAGCACCCATATTCAAGTTTGGTATTTCTGATACTGTTACTTAGGTAATCTCAGCCTCATATGGTACCACAGATTCTGTTACATGGGAGCTGTTGGTCTCACAAGACTCTACTTCCCCAAAATGTCTCTTCAGACACATTTGAAGTTTTGCCTTTTCTCATTTGTTATCAGTCCTGTTCACCAGTTTCACATCACGTCCGTATCCTACTCAGTTAGAAAATTTCGTATCTTTCAAAATGCTACTTCCTTGGGTCTGCCAGATAATCTCAGGACTTCTCAGGTTTTGCAGGCATGCAGACTAAGAGAGAGAGGAGAGAAATTATATAAATCTATAAATTTTGTCTGAGCATGGTGCTATGCTATTTGTATGTCCAAAATATGTAGATAATTTTTGCCATTAATAATGCATTTACATATGCATTTACAAACTTAACGGACTATGTAGGTGCTGGACACAGCAATAATAGAACTGAAGCTTTTGTGTATGGCACAATTTAGTACTCGTTGGAATAACATTACAACACTAGTTCAATACACAGTAGGTTAAACATCATAGCACAAATCTTCAGTACTCTTAGGCATTACAACAGCACGTAGGTATTATGGTAATTGGCATTCTGTGTGTCCAAAACAGACTAAATACTCTGTTGAATGTGTCAAGTCAGTTTGCAATGCAAAGCAGATGTATATTTGCTTTGGCTTCTGCAACCAATATTTAAAATAGAAACTGGGAAGCTGATGCAGAGAAATAACATTTTAACATTCAATTTCATTTTAGTACTTTGTCCTTATTTAAGCCTTCATTTCAGCAGTAATGAATGGACACAGTTGTTTTTTTTCAGTATCTCTTTTCCTCAGCATAGAACTCAAATGTGCTCCTGTTAGCGCAGAACAAATATAACTTAAAAAATTAGGAAACAAAGAGTTTCTTTGCATCTTACATCTCTAAACCCATAACATTTTATTAGAAGCCTCATAGATTTAATAAACTGTGTTCTGTAGAATTTAAAAATCTTCCAATGTTAAAAATCACAAGGATCTTGAAAAAAAAGTCAGTATTATAACACTGTACGTAATGGCTATACACTAAATCACAGTTTTTGGCAAAATTCAGAAAACAAATTAAGATGTACAAATGTTTTACAGATTCATTCTCAAATAATTTCCAATTGACAACTACTGTTCCTCAGTGTTTCAAATACAACTTTAGCATATGCAAAAGTTGTTGAGTCACACAAATGGGCAAATTTAAAAAATAATCCATCTTGGCAAAACCTCTAGTCCTCAAGACGGCACATTTTTACTCTTATGTGTTTTCTGGCTTAATCAGATCCCAATCCTGTTTCTGTTAAATTCCATGGTAAAAAACCCTGCTCTTGACCTCAGTAGATTTTAGTTTTCTAATATGTGATATTGATAAATGTGGGCCAGAAATTTTCTGTGAAACATCTGCAAATACAGTAGTTGTAGTTCCTTCCAGTCATATAATAGGAATCATGAAGTTATTTCGTTGACTTTTTTCCCCTATTTGTACTAAAACCAGTAAATTAGCTGCAGAGATACTTCTGACTGCATTATGAAAAAAGATCATCAAAATATTAAAAATAAAAATTTTGATCGAGAACATGTATTTGCAGACACTCTGAAGCCTCTGAGAAAACTTTTACCAACATTCCATGTTAAACACTTTGTCTTCCAATATATTTTTTTTTTTAATTCAGTCAGTTCTTGCTGAGAACACTGGTAGAAAAGCAATATCTTCCCTATCATTCAGGAGAACTTGTTCTTTATTCCTGATCAAAAGCCAAAAAGTCCTGATCCTCCTTTCTCCCACCGAAACAAACTGGATGTAAATTAGAGAAAAAAGAATACACTTCTATCTAGATGCAACACAATAATAATAATCCAAACTAGTAGCCACTCAAACGTAAGACTGTTGGAGTAGAAATACTTAACATTCATTTAGAGAAAATAGTAATTCTATGATTTTTGTTACATAAATAGGAAATAGTTACACTCTATTTCAAAGAACATCAGCTTGCATTTTGAATACTGCTTATTTTACGTTATAGTAATTACAGTATTAAAATCAGTTCTTCCTAGCCCCTATATAGGACCTTTTATCTCTGTGTCAAATCTAATCGCTTTAAGGAAAAACAACAAAAAAAAAGAGACATTTCTCCAATGCTATTTCTGACTGTTCTGGCTGAGATCTGGAAGTTACACTTTTGTTGTGTGATTTATTAATGGTCACAAAAGATAATTATTATTTCAGGTCAAATTTTATCCTCTGGTATTGTGTTGATTGTAAGAAGCAAATCAAAGTCAGATTTTTCTCATGTGGTCTTAGGAATGGCAATGTTAACTTCAATATCCACTCCACCAACATGTCTTAATCAGCGTTTTCTGTGTCTTATAGCTA
Organism: Ardeotis arabs; assembly: GCA_011801015.1. NCBI lineage: Eukaryota > Metazoa > Chordata > Aves > Otidiformes > Otididae > Ardeotis > Ardeotis arabs. Next base: position 8,218 of record JAAGAY010132449.1, read on the forward strand.
TAGTGGTCACATACAATTATCTGTGTAACAGAATTTCTCCAAATTATTTTGAAGTCCTCTGAAGAAGCAAAGTGCTCTTTAGATGAAAGTTCAATATTTTATTTTTACACTTTTTTCTATTTTTTTTTCCTGGACTGTAAAAGGTAGTTTAAAAGCTACCTCTATTTTACCTTCTACTGCTGTACCTTATTATTCAGTACAGACTTGTACTGAATAATTGTAATGTTGTTCAAGTATCTCTTGCCTTTTTTAGAAAAGTTGCTGTTTATAGGTGAATTAAGGCAACTGTCAATAAGCTTTAAAAAACCTACAGTGGAATGGAAATTTCACATTTCTAGTTCTAGTCCAAAACTTCAAAACTTAAGTCAACTTAAAGAAGCATTAAATTAAAAGCAATCAATGTAAGGTAGCAGGTTAGAACTGCTGTGGTACATGCAGGTAATATTAGTTTCATATGGTAACAGCTGAACATGGAATAAGAGACTGCAAAGGATGGAAGGAAGTCTGTGATAGGTAAGGAAAAGGAATATGCAGGAGATTAACAAAGTTAATGACATTTGCAGATATGTTGAATAGAACTGAGTAATTAACATGAAACGAAAGAGTCTAAGTCCATGGCTGGTTCAGGGTAGAGTTAAACTGACCATACTATTATTACCACTTTATGTTTTACAGAAAAAAGAATTTGTTATTTCTGCATTACACTTCACTGCTGATGTAGCCAAAGTGATGCTGTATTGAAAGGGAAGGTGCTATACCAAACTGTGAATCTGTATCATTGTGTAACTAAGATGAAACAGCATTCACCAAGGAGCACTTATGACTGAAAATTAGAAGTTTTCCAGAGAAGCTCTGGGAGTACAATGCATATTTTTCACTAAAAGTTAATGGGATTTGGGTATCTAACTGCAGTAGTGACCTTTGAAAATCCCTATCAAAGTGACTGGATTGCATACAAAAAGTACAGAATTTCTCATTAATCTCCACTATTGTGCTAGTAGACTGGAGGGTAGCCAGTATTGTAGCCATCTTTAAATGATGTGTTAGGGATGAGCTCAAAAATTACAGACCAGTGAATATGACTTTAGTGTTAGGTAAATTAACTGAAAACACGTTTAAAGAGACTTATAAAACACACAAATGAGTGCAATACAATAGAAATCAGCAGAGCTTCTGTAAAAGGAAATTGTACTGCTTAAGCCTCATTTTGCTCAAAGTAATTGAAACAATAATGGATAAAGAATTGTTAAATGTAATTTAATTGGACTTCTGAAAGGCCCTCTGGAAAAAGTCTGTCACAAAGATACTAACAGGAGGAACAGGTAGTTTTTGGGAAAAGTGTAATGTCTAATAAGTATGCTGACATGAAAGCAAAATTTTAAAACACATAGTGGTTATTAAAAGTAAATGTTTTTAAATATAACAAAATTGATAGAAAGCAATATTGGAAATATTATTATTCTATTATCTAAGGAGGTGATAGGTCCCTATCTTGGCATTTATGGTTGGTTTTGGTCAACCACCTTTAAATTTGCATAGAGAAGGTCTGCACAGAACATGCAAACAAAATAACAGGCCTTACGATTGTCACTATTTTCATCATGCTGCAAGATGAATTTTAAAAGGCAATGACTCTAAAACTGACAAAAATAATGATCAGTAGTAAAAGAGTTATCACACTGCATTTTTCTGTACTAACGAATTGTTTGAGACTATTCACTGTCATTGAGGTCAGTATCTGCCAAGCACCTATGTCATAGAATCATAGAATGCTTTGGGTTGGAAGGGACTTTTAAAGGTCATCTAGTCCAACCCCGCTGCAAGGAGCAGGGACATCTCCAACCAGATCAGATTGCTCAGAGCCCCATCCAGCCTGGCCTTGAATGTTTCCAGGGATGGGGCATCCACCACCTCTCTGGGCAACCTGTTCCAGTGTTCCACCACCCTCAGTGTAAAAAATTTTTTCCTAATATCTGATCTAAATCTACCTCCCTCTGTTTTGAAACTATTACCCCTTGTCCTGTCACAACAGGCCCTGCTGAAGAGTTTCTCCCCTTAAAACTCCTTCCTATTCCCCCCAAAATGTCCTTCCTATTAAACTTTCACAGACTCAAAAAAGAATAGCATCTAAGTTTTCTATTGAATACTCTCTACTAAATCTCAAACCACATCTGATAATAATTTCAGAGTTCTAGTTGTTATAGGCCGAAAAAATGTCAAGTACCTTTCTAACAATTTGATCGTATAAATACCCAAGTTCCCATGCCCAGGAATGTTCCTCAACACTTCTTAGTTGACTAATGTAGAAGTAGCCACTATGTATGACTGAGATCCAGGTTCGTTATCAGAAAAAAAAAAAAATAAATAAAAATAAAACACCCCCACCAAAAACCACCAGAACGAACTACTTGATCTAGTACTTCCCTGTGTCATTTGTGATCACTCAAGCAAAGAACACATGGTTACAAAGCTGCTACCAAGTCAGAACAAACTGCCAAACTTGCAGTCTCCTAGAACTGGTGTAAACGAATGTAAAATACCTATATCTAAGACAAGGCAAGATTCACACTTACAGTAAAAATTTCATCTGCCACTATACCAGTCAGAATACAATTATAAGGCTACAAGCCACCTCTCATCAGATAACAATTGATCATTCATTACAGGTATTTAGAAATAAGTTTGTCTGTTATGAATGATATAAGCCACAAATTGTATATACAAGGATTGCATCCTTCTAGCCATGCTGAGTCAGAAACGGGACAGTCACTTGAAGACTCAGTTTATCTAGGCCTAATTCTGAGACCAGACTGACTCCTGAGAAGTACAATGTAGACATGCATTTGGAAATCCAAGATTAGCTGAAATCCATTAAGTTCACAAATTTTGTAATCAGGCACAGTTCTAAACCAGAAATGTCACTCAAGACAGACTGTAACTGTTTTCCTGTATAGAGAGAGCATAATCTATATGCATCTTGAGTACCATCCCATTACACAGGGCTGAATCTCAGTCCCTCGAAGAGCTGTAGAGACACAGAACTTAATTCAGTTGCCTAAAGATTGCTTTCCAGAGGCTTTAGTGTTACTAAGACATTTAGCAAGGGAAGCAGACATGACATTGAAGTGAACAGAGACTTGCACTTTTCTGAAGCAAGTAGGGTACTCTCTTAAATTTTGTCTGGCGCTAGATGGAATAAGGAACAAAGCCATGTCTACACATGTGAACTGAGCCCTAGAAATCAGTACATAAGCAGCAGCAGGACTATGACCACAATCACTTTCAGCACACTTTCTCAGTGGACTAAGTACACTTGCACAAATTATATAAAAGGCTTTTGTGAATTGGACCCTCCATTTTCAAAGCTAAGCACTTTTTTTCCATTTACAAATCCCATTCACCTACTGCCAAGAGAAAAGGACACACATGCTCTTAGAGAATTTAGAATCTTCATTTGCTTGAGTGAATTATTTAAAAAACAAATTTAATTTCACATTTTATTTTGCCCCGAAATAAATTTTTCAGCATAGTATATCATACAAAGCTAAGTTCCTTTTGTTAGTGAAAAAAAACACATCATCATATTAAATGCCAAAATCTTTCAAAGCACATCTTTCTTCCAACAGAAGAACTTTTAATTAACTCAGACATAATGACACATCACCTTACAGATGTAAAATATCCCATCTGTCAGCCTCTTTTTTTTTCTTCCCCTAGTGCTGAAACCTATGAGGCCAAGAACCCCTACATTACCAGCCGAAAAACTGCTAAAGTTTCAGCAGAGCTGTTTCTGTAATAGCTGGGTGCTGGGTGCTATTCTACCCATTCTACTTCAAATCCCATATCTGTATTTCCTATGTAGTAACCTTTTTACTCTTCTTCTCTACATATGCTTTCAGTGCATCTGAAGAGTATATCTTGGAATTAGGCCAGAAAAAAGGTGCTTTATTTTTAAGTTGTGTGTCAACACACTCTCCAGTCCTACAGACTTTGTGTTCCTTACTTACACAAAATATTTCCATGAGAAAATCTTCAGCTCTCTACTCTTTTTGTGCTAAGAAGCTTGTAATTTCTATTTGCCATGTACCAACAAGAACATGCAGAGATACTAGCTTATGAAATGAAATAGTATTAACATCCTCATTAATTTCTCACTTATAATTAAACACATTCAGACATTTGCACACCTTTCAAACTCTTTTATTGCACTCAGCAGACTTCCATGACATACATACTCACAATATATATTTGCATGCTTTTATTAGAAAATTCTTCTGCAACTACTATAAACAATTTGCTTCAGTTTGATATTGAAATTCATATGTTTTTTAAATTGGATGTAAAAAGAATTTGTTTTTTCAGTGAAGAATCCAGGGTTGCATTTCAGCAGTAAAATGTTTAGGTAAGCCAGACTGTGAGAGGAAGTTTATCCACGGTAACTTCCAGTCAGTAATCTTTGTAGTATTTGTAAGGAAGACAGAAACACTTGTTCAGTCTTTAACTCAATTTCATATATCTAGAAATTACCTTACAAAAATGAAACTAAATTTTGAGGGTTGTTGATCCGATTGAGCTATGTTGTTTACCTCTGTTAAATGCTTGACAGCCCACTGTTACTCATTCTTGCTCAGGTATAAAGCAGTTAGAGATAAATAAGGGGTCCATTTCCAAGTAAATCTAGAAGTTTTCAACACTAGCTTAGTATTTTGTCTAGTAGATGGTATATACAACACGACTTATTCCATTCCTGTTGGCCAATTCTGTTGTTCATTGTCCTTTGCAGCTTCTTGATAGGGAAGCTTTCCTCAAACATTCATTTATTTCATTATCTTTGTTGTTTTCCACAGCTTTCCCAAGTAGTTGTTTTAGTTCTTGGAAGTCGGAGGAAAGATGAAGTTACTGCAAGTTATAGCACTAGTGAAAACACGTAAAATCCAGCTGACCTAAGACATCTGTTCACTCATCAGGTTCCCTTTATATTTGGTGAAGAGATCAGACATTGTCAGTGTGTGTGATTGACTGAATGATCTGGTTTAGATATACACATTGGTGAGATACATTACTGTGGTGGCCCCTTAAGTATGTTGGCTGTATCTCCATGGAAGACATGGAAGGCAAGGATGACTAGTTCAAATGAGAATCTGCCCTTAGTCAGATGAATCCCATGCAAAGTGAGTGCACTGTGCTACAGCAGCATATTTTTCATAGTTTACAGCAGTATCAACATGTGAACAGAGATAATTCAGGGAAGTTATATAGATGGAACATCAGCAGATATCAGGTGTACCCTTACAATATTTCAAATACTGTTTTGTATGTGGCATATTGTACTAAGTTTATAATCCTTTATAAAATAAATTATTTGTGCTTGTTAAAAATACTATGGGCTTTTTCACAGGAGGTACATTGTTCCTAATATCCTCTCTATATAAAGGAATTATACCTTACATTTTTCCTCCTAGAGCACTGGAAGTCCTATGAAGGAAGATACTTCCTTTCCTTTATTAGAAAACTGTAGGAAAAAAAGAAAGTAAAAAATAAATACTCTTTCCATTAAATTTCTAAACTTTTACTTAATCTGTCCATCCAAAACAAATATAACTCATGGAGATAATCTAACATAAATTTCACACTATTTTTCTACCGATACTGTTTCTCTTCTAGGCAGTTATCATAATTTGGAAGTTGCTCTGGAATTTACTTCTCAAAATGGGTAAGAAAGTACATATCCTGGAGAAAACATCAAAAACTAACTCACTACATGCTTAACTTGTAGCAGAGGCCATAATCATGTTCTCAGAATGAAAAAGTAAATTATTTTAGTCCATAATGTCAAATAATTGGAAGCAAAATATACTCGGAACCTTCTGTTTTCATTTTGTCTGACATTTTGGGAATTGAAGGCATCCCTAAAGCATCATCAAAATGGATATATACAAGCTAAATGATTGCTAAAAGGATGATACCCAGGCACTGGAAAAATATAAACGATTTATCTAGGGTAAGAATTTTTGGCAGACCTTGTAGGAGCAACCTCATTTGAAAAAGGTTACTTTGTGGCTAGAAGATAAACCAAATTATTTTTAAACAGTGTGGGAAGAGTCCATAGAGTGTCGACATAGTTTTTTTTTTGCAAAAGTGACAACATAAGGCATACTAGTATAAAGTCAACATTATCTACATTAATAAAAATACAAAAGAACAAGGGAAAGGGTATTTTTACTCATCCATAGGTATAGTTTTCTCAACAGCTGTTTAGTGTCCTATTGCTCAGGAAAACTTGCATACTCAAAGTAGATACTTAAAAAGGAAATAACATTGTTTGAGGAGGGCTGAGGTAATATGCTTTATCTGACGTATGAATAGAACTTTAGAGAGCAGTGAAAAAAGATTCTTCAGTAGTAGCATAAAAAGGTGCCTGTTTAGTTTGCCAGTACATCTAACTGGAGGACAAAACCTACATTATGTGGAAAATGCAACATGTGGCATTCCTAGAAAGGAATCTAACAACTTGGAGACTACATCTGCATGAAATAGGAACTTACTTTACTTTGGTTTGGAGTTGAAAATTCTTGAACATAATCTGTTCAAGTTTATGGCTGCCATATGGCTTTCCTGTGATAAATTGCTAGAGTGCGTAAGTAAATAAGAATACACAAAACAAATCATACAAATTAAATCATGCAATTCCTAACTGAATATTTATGGTCTAGGCTACTGTTGGCAGATCAATGGTCAAGCATATTTAATTTTCAAACTAGTTGAGGATGTTTATATGGATCATTCTGATAGTTAATCAATTTACAATACATTTAGTATGCAGCCTTCCTAGCATTAGAATGAGGTACTCTGCAAGCAATCCTTTTCCACTTCTATTTAGTACTTCTCCTTTGTACAAATTGGATGCTTTAAAAACTACTAGAGATGGAATACATTTTTTTTTTTTTCCACCAAGAGGCTGAGGGATTAATGGGTCCAAATCTTACTGAATTTTTGAAAGAGAGAAAGAGGAAAAATGTGGTATCTACCTTTTGTCAGCTCTTTCTGAAACCTCTTCTTTGGTGACCCATAGCAAATATTTAAATTAGATATATTTCCCATTTTCCTCTTATTCCTTTGCTGTGAAAAACACTTGGAGAAAAGTGAGATTGAGACCGGGCCTGGTATGGAGTGGGAATAAGGAAACATGAGCAGGTTCTAAAAGCATCACCCAGCTCTACAAACACAAGCCTGACCAGGAGGAATTAATCACAGCAATCTCTAGGTGTTTTTGGGAATGACAAGCAATCAGACAGATCCTGTGTTAGAGTCATTTAATACAATATTTTGGAGAATAATGTCTAGAAAGATTATCATCCACAGTGTGTGAAGGGGGAACACAGTGCAGGGAATGACATTTTTTTTCCCCAAATACATACTTGAATGATGCAGAAATGCGTGGCTGTGGTGCCAATAGAAAGGAATAAGGCAGAAAGGAGAAAAGCAGCAAATAAATAGAATCATAGAATCTTTAAGGTTGAAAAATGATCCAACCCTCAACCCAACACCACCATGTACACTGAACCATGTCCTGAAGTGCCACATCTACACATTCTTTGAACACCTCCAGGTATGGTGACTCCACCACTTCCTTGGGCAGCCTGTTCCAGTGCCTGACCACTCTTTCAATAAAGAAGTGTTTCCTAATATCCAGCTTAAACCTCCCTGCCACAACTAGAGACAATTTCCTCTTGTCCTATCACTAGTTACTTGGCAGAAGAGACCAATACTTGCCTCCCTACAGCCTTCTTTCATAGAATCATAGAATCATAGAATGGTTAGGGTTGGAAGGGACCTTCAAAGGTCATCTAGTTCAACCCCCCTGCAAAAAGCAGGGACATCTCCAACTAGATCACATTGCTCAGAGCCTCATCCAGGTAGTTGTAGAGAGCAATGAGGTCTCCCCTCAGCCTCCTCTTCTCTAGACTAAACAGTCCCAGTCCCCTCAGCCACTCCTCATAAGACTCATTCTCCAGATGCCTCATCAGCTTTGTTGCCCTTCTCTGGACTCGCTCCAGCAACTCAACATCCTTCTTGTACTGAGGGGCCCAAAACTACACACAACATTCAAGGTGCGGCCTCACCAAGTGCCGAGTCCAGAGGTGCAATCACTTCCCTACTCCTGCTGGCCACACTGTTCCTGATACAGGCCAGAATGCTGTTGGCCTTCTTGGCCATCTGAGTACACTGATGGCTCATGTTCAGCCGGCTGTCAACCAGCACCTCCAGGTCCCTTTCTGCCAGGCAGCTTTCCAGCCACTCTTCTGCAAGCCTGTAGCACTGCATGGGGTTGTGACTGAAGTGCAGGAGCTGGCACTTGGCCTTGTTGACCCTCATACAGTTCACCTCTGCCCATTGATCCAGCCTGTCCAGATGCCTCTGCAGAGCCTTCCTACCCTCGAGCAGACCGACACTCCCGCCCAGTTTGGTGTCATCTGCAAACTTACTGAGGGAGCGCTCAATCCCCTCATCTAGATCGTAGGTAAGATATTAAACAGAACTGGCCCCAGCACTGAGCCCTGGGGAACACCACTTGCAACTGGCAATTATGCAGCTTTGCTGACAACTCTGTTAGAAAAAGTTGGATCCCTGCTTCTGGTAGACTTGTTAAATAGTTCCTGTTAAGATGACTATCCTGGTTTAACCTGAGCTGGGAACTAAACACAATGCAGATGCCTGCTCAGTCCTGCCTTCCCAATGGGATGAGGAGGAGAACAAAAAAAAGGAAAACTCTTAGGTTGAGATAAAGATAGTTTAATAGGACAGCAAAGGAAGAGATTAGTATAATAATAATAATAATATATACATTAATAATGATAATAGAATATACAAAATGAAAGATGTACAATTTCTCACCGTCCCACAACCTGACGATCGATACAGCCCATTCTGAGCAGTGATCACAGAGTGGAACTGAGAACAATCTCAGAACGATCTTCAGCAGCGATCTCAGAACAACGATTTCCAGAATTCTGCCCATTGGCCAACCCCCACTTATATCCTGAGCATGATGTGTCTATGGTATGGAATATTTCCTTTGGTCAGTTTGAGTCAGCTGTACTGGGTATAATCCTCCCAGTTTCTTGCACCTGCACATTAACAAAATCTGAGAAACTGAAAAAAGTCCTTAATCTCTTAGCAACAACTAATAACACCACTGCATTATCAACTTTCTTCACATACCACATCCCATACTAAATCCAAAACACAGCAGCTACTGGGAAGAAAATTAACTCCATCCCAGCTGAAATAAGGACATTGACTCAGAGGTTTCTGAAAATTAGATTAGGGTAAGAATCATGTTGTCAATACACAAGCAACTATATTTTTAAGTAAAACCTTGTGCCTATGCTTTGGAGAACAAACATGAAATTTGAAGATTACATTAGATGTAAATCAGGGAAGTTCCTCTGCTTCTGTGAATGCTGGTTTGAATTTCCACTTAATTTGTGGATTTATGACATTCTTTCCCAAGCTATTTATTACATTCCAAAACTCATGTAAAATGAGATAGTCCTATGTAACAAGGCCACTAAGACTGCAGTTTCAAAGTGTTAAAGCATTTCAAGGAGCGTCCAAACTTACTGGCCTCCATAAGTTTAACTGGGTATAACCAAATTACAAAATTATCTTTAAGGGTATGCAATGTACTAATGAAAGTCTTAACACAGAATAGTGTAATCTCAAAGCCCTATGGCAATTGTTGTTATTTTCCTGTCATTTTTCATTTGATAATTTATTTACTGCTCAATAGAAAAGCAAAAGTCTCCTTCCAAATGCAAATTAAGATATAAATTTCAAAATGTGTATTTATTATGAATTATAATTAAAATCCAAAGATGTAACACTAGACTGTGAAGAAGAATTGACACTCTGAAACAAAACCAATCATCTAAGAAACTACAGAATGTATTGTTTAATAATGATCAGTCTAGCATACGTCGATACAGATAAGCCTTTACTCAATACTGAACACAAATGATAGACTAAGCAAAGCCGATATAATTTGAAGGAAAAGTCAAAGTCAAAATGAAATGTTTAAATATGATGAAAACCAAGGAGACAATCAAAGGAGTCCCCATAGGAACTTGTTTAACAGGAAAAAAACCACTCTCCACTGCAATGCATATACTACTTCCATATAGTACAAATGTACATCAAATACAGAATTACTAATTTTCTCATTGACTTTTCAATAGTATCTCAAATTAAATTATCATTGTATGTTTATGCTTATCTATGTACTTTTTTGTTTTCAGTTATTTCAAATGCCTATTTATTACTGGGAGCAATTTAGAAGTGTTGCAATATCTTCTACTGCCTGTTTTGTGTTTGTATTTTACTTTTGTCACAGCATAGTAATCAGTCATGTAAAGCTGAGGGCTTTTTAATCATTATTAAACTTTTATCAATGAAATACACATTATAAACATAAGTATAAAATCTAGGATAAAATAGAAATATGTCACTGTTTCTGACATAGCAGTTAGAAAGTGCTTGAAAATGGAGTAATACTAACTCAGAGACAGAATCCAGAATGGATCCTGTTTGAAGAATAACAGTAGATCAGTAACTTTGCTTCTCTGTCTAAGCTTTCATACAGTACATCCTTCCACTAGGTCTAAGATAATAAAAATAATCTTTTAAAATTAATAATTTTTATTAACCTATAATATCCCTGTACTATAAAGACAACAGAAACGTTACCCTGCTAGTGAGCAGCTTTATCATTTGGATCAGTTAAACTGAGAAATAAGGCAGTCATTAACCTAAAGGAGCAGTCAATCAAGACAAGAGTTTGATTTTCCCATTTTCTTCTTCAAAAGAAGACCTAGATACATGAGGGAATCCTTCTATGCTGCATTTTCTATAGGAGAAACCTTTCTTGGTCTCCCTTCCTGTATTCCTCTTATCTTTCATCTGTCAATAGCTTTTCATCGTCCCTGTGCTGCAGCTTGCTGCCACCTCCAATATAAACCACCGCTGGACCACTTTCTTCACTAAAGAATCACGCAGCTAGCTAAATTATGCAGCTTAGAAAAAAGAGGAAAAACAATATTGATGTCCCTGTTTCCTGCCTGGTCCCTGCCAGCAGTTGTGCAGGCCCTACAGATGGAGAAATGATCTTCTACATGGGAACAGGAGGGATTGGCCAAGGTCAACAAGACCTGCCTACTGTGGGTTGACCCAAATATAAAATTAACCTGTTCTCAACAGATATACTACAGTCAAACACAAGTTATTGGCAACCGCATTAGCTATGAGGTCAAACCAAAAGATGTAGTACACCAAATGACTTTAAAGCCTATCAATCCATAAAAGCCTTATGGGAACAGAGTGCTTGACTGGCAATGCAAGGAGAAGAGGAGTTTGCTATCCGCTTGTCAAAGCTCAAATAATTAAATATTATTAACTGTATTTCAGCTTGTCCCATTAGAATTAAAACTAATATTTTATCTTTGACAGAGAAAATCTATAGTCCTTATATTGAATATTCAGGTCACTGGTGTTACATATGTCTCTTTCCAGTAAAATATTCATCACCAGCATCATTTAGCCTCAGCGGAGAAATCTGAGTTAATTTTCTCATGAATATTATACTCCCTGAGCAGATATGATATGTTCAGTCTTTCAGAGTTAAATATATAAAACCAAAGCATTTTCTTTTTTAATTTTCAAAACTCGCAGTTATCAGAGGGAGGTAAATTCAAATAAACATAGAGATGTTGAATCTTACTGCCTTTAAATACTGTACAAGTCCTCCTCTCTTCACTGAGGGCTGAATGCAAATTGGATGTTGTCTATTTATAGCATTTACCAGCCTAACTCTATCAATATCTCCTGTGAGCTTTCACTGGAAGAGTTACATGTCTGCGTAGGTGTGGTTTGACACCAATATAGCTGGTGTCATTGCAATGAACTTGAATCAGCTGTATCAGTCTGAGCGTTTTTGTAGCAATACCTCTGTGATTACATTAAGGAGGGCAAGGAGTGTGTTGATTTTACCAGCAACACTGCTGGCTGTAAAGACACCCCTAATTGCTCAGTGAGACCAGTATGATCAGAATGCAGCTAACTGCTGATTTCATGTGCCATAAAATCAAAATTCTGTTAAAGAAACTACTCAAAAGTGGGAAAAAAAGGAAAAGACACAGAAAGAAAAGAAAAAAGAAAAACAAGAAAAACAATATGGTATTGTAAAAGGCCAAGCAAAATGTGGCAGATAATCAGGAAAGGAAATAACACTTATTTAAAATAGCATTTAATCGATAGCACCCTTCAAATCAAAGAAGCTGGCTAATAAAGATGTTTAAGCAGCTCATGGAGAGCCTTAAAGCCCAAATCTGCAGAGGCACTAATGTGCTAAGACCTCTTTTCTTATCTCAGAAAAATCCCTGCTCAGAGGTATCTACCTTCTCTTTTAGATGTTTGCCACAGCTGAAGCACATATCCATTTCTAGAATGGCATCAACACTTGACAGAACACTGCTCCTCAGAGAAACAGCCATCTATTTTGGAGCCAGGACATGCAAGTTCTGCTGCCTGAGCTGTCAGGAGGCATCATTCAGTGGAGGGTAGAGTCAGCCAACCCATCCAATCCGGTGGTTATAATTTTGTTTTAAAATACTGTTTCACATGTAAAGGAGAATATTTAACTTCTACAACCATCAAAAAAGTAACAAGCACATGCAAAGGACTGCCAGGTACAGGAAGGCCCCACTAGAATAAAGTTGAGTACAAGTCTCATCTGTAGTGGATGGGAGGTGAAGAAGGCACTCAAGATTTTGTATCTATAAGTCTAGTACCACCTTACCTCTTCCTTCAGTTTAATGGCCCATAATCAGCATGTTCATTCAGGAAGAGAGGCATCCAAGTTCAACAGGGAGAACACTCTTTTCCAGCTTAGACTGTGCCATTGCCTCAGAGATGTAGTGGTTTCCTGTAACATGGGGGAGATTGGTTTGTGCTCTCCATGTCTGAGTGGGCCTTGTAAAATAAGTCTTCTGCATCCTGGGAGATTGTTGTAACATCTGAACAATTACCTGATGGCAACATTGCCCCTAATCCTCAAATGACGTACCAAGGATACAGTTTTGTGTGGGATTTCAGTGAGAAGCCCTGCATTGCTGAGCTGTAGGCTAGGTCTGAAATCAGCATCGCAACTATTTACATTTCACCCTGAGGCACCTGACTCTTCCCGTGTAGCTGAAAAATCTTACAGACTCTTCCACAATCCTCACCGGAGAGTAGGTCTCTGCAGATTTTAGGAGTGTAAGACGTTTACTGACCTAGCCCTACCTCACCCTAGACAACAGAATTATCTAAAAATGTAAATTGTAAAATATTCTGTAAAGTGAAGTGCTTCATTTATGATTTGGTTCACATCTTCCAAATACATGCCTTTGAGCAGGACTTGTTCGGCACTCTGAGAGGATAACGAGGTAATGATAAATTATTGGGTTTGATGTCTATTTGGCTAGCAGCCACTAGCAGCGGTTAGGATCAAGAGAATGACAGATGTCCTTTATAATATATCAGTTACTGAGGGGAAGATCCCAGATCTGAAGCATCATAAGTCCCTTCAAAAGAAGGACATAATGGTGGAAAATATGACAGAGTTAGAATTTGATCATACAAAATATGTATTTCCAATGAGTACCTTAGGCATTTCTTTGATTTCTTGGGTCAGTCTGCTAAGTTTAGTTATAAAAGATGAAATCAAGTAGTTAGACTGCTGGAATAGATTGAAATAAAGTAAGTAGTCTGTTCAGGACAATAAGTAAAGGAGGTTTATCAGTTTTATAGTGTGTGTCTAGATTTACAAATTATTTGATAGAAACAGTGTTGCTATGCTTCCCAGAGATGACCTTTCTCTCTTCTGCTTTTTCTGGGTGATACAGACACTTTCAGCTGGCAAATATTAAACTAGAAGCAGCTGTATCCTCTCCACAAAATATTTCACTGACAACCCATATGTCTGTTGCCTGTCCTTCTTTCTTAAACAGACAACAGCCTGCCACATAGCATACCACAGAGAACAACAAAAAAAGAAAAACTGGCAGTCAACACTGATGTGGATTATGTTGTTTTGCCCTGTACCATAACTAGTTGTTTACACAGGCAGGCACAGAAACAGAAGACATTTAGCATTTAACTCTGTTAAGGTGGGATATTTATCACACAGCATTTACTTGTGCCCTGCCCACACTGCCCTTTGTCCCTCCTGTCCACTGTCAGAGACCATGATTCACCTCTCTTCCTGGACATTTTCCATAAACCTTTGCTTTCTCAGAGTCAAGAATATAAATTTACAACAAATTTCATTTTGCTTTTTCCGAAGGTTGATTTAAGCTGTTCTGTTTTGGCATCCAGAGTATGTGTAAATCTCAGAATTTCTTATGAAGACTAAAAACAGAGACTTTTTTTTTTTTTTCCCCAAGGAGAAGACTAGTTATAGAAAGTATTTGAATGGTAAAACAGGGCAAGAAAAAAAGCAACTTGTAATTTGCCTTAATTAACAAACAGACTCACAGTTTTACTTTGTGCTTAGACTGAAGTGGCATTCAACAAGTTGATGAAAACTTTTCTTTTGAAACACTTCAACCTCACTACAGAGTGCCAAAGCCCACTTAACACTGTGTAAGACACATCTGTGGGTACTGATACGCCTCTCCAAATGGAAAAACAGTCTGCAACGTTGTGCAAAATTACTAACTTGGTTCCTGAACATCACACAGATATGTTTGCTTACTTTCAATGATATGTTATTCTTCCAGCAATCTAACTCTTGTACACAAATGACAAATTTTATCTTCGGTATAATGGCCAAGTTACACCATCAGTAATTTAAGCCAGTGTAAAGTAACACATTAATCATAGAGTATTGCCCAAAATTCCAGAGGCACTACAGTTTATATATGTACATACATATATATATATTTGTACAGTTCATATATGTGTGTGTGTGTATATGTACATATATACACACACATATATATACACACACATATACACATACACATACACACAAAAATTCGACCAGTCATTGGATTCAAGTCCTGAGTTCTAAAGGACAATGTACCTCCGCTGTGTTGGAGAAAATACTTCTCTGGTATATCATCAGAGATCTTTTCCTGCTTTATGTAGCATATGACTAGGGATGGACCATTTCTTTCACGCAAGTTTCTGTTGGTTTAAACGACAGTGATTGCAAGCTACAGTCAACTGAATTCCATTTAAACAGTTCAGACAAGTCACTGTCTCACTCCTTCATGTTTCCTTTTTGTCATTTCTGTGAAGACTAAATTTAACATTCTTTTGCAGTCTGATCAATTTACTGGAAAGACAAATTTTGCCATTCTTTCCCACAGTGGCCTGTAGGGAGAATGAAAATTGAACAGATTTCGGCTTCTAAGTTCCAAACAATTCCCAGTCTAACCAATTATAGGTGCAGTTCATCATACCTAATTTTCAGTTGTCCAAAAGTTAGATGTCTTAGTATTAGCCATCTGACACAGTCTTTATATTCAGTGTGCGGAAATGTGTGAAATTCAGGAGAATGATTAATCTCATCCTAAAATAGGTATAAAAAATTGAACAAACGGTTCAGCTGAAAAGATTCCTGTTCCTTTCCATTAACTCCGATGATTAGCTGAGATTTAAACATCTAAGAACTTTTGAACATTTGAGTTCATCTAGATGAATTCCAGTTATGGTGTTCTTTGTGTTTTGGTTTTTTTTTGTCCCCACACTCAGTCCTCAAACACAAGCATGAGCTTTCCAGCATGAACAAAGACATCATAATCTGGATATCAGTTTGAATACTGAAAAACAGAAATACTGAAAAATAAGAGGTATATTATAAGAGATATCACAGAAAAAATGTGAACACTGAAAATTGTCAATAGAGACTCATGAATTGGAATGTCAAAATTATCATCTTCTTTGCTTTTAAAGAGAGGTGCAGGCTTGTCCTATTTCTCATATAAACCTCTGTCTCTATAGATAATCTGTAAAAACATGTATTTGTCTTTGTTATTCAGAAGAAAAAAGTTCAGATCTTACAGAGAAAAAAATATATTAGGCATATTGTCTAACTATAATTGTAATTGTACAAAGTATTGTACAACTTGACTCATAACTGAAAAAGTTGTAAATGGAGAAGATAGAAGACCATGTATCAAATATGCTGAGTGACAGAAATGCTTCAGGAAATCGACGGACTTTTGTAGTACTATACCTGAAAATTTAGATGTGTACTAATAAGCATACAAGAAAAATCAGTTATTTACTGTCCTGTTATATTATAAAAGAAAATGAGTTGGAAGCACTCAACAAAGAGACTATTCACAAGGTTTCCCCCATTATATTATAATATAATATATAATATAAAATGCATTTACCAAAAATATCAAGACTCAAATGGTAAAGTACATGC
This sequence comes from Ardeotis arabs, assembly GCA_011801015.1. NCBI lineage: Eukaryota > Metazoa > Chordata > Aves > Otidiformes > Otididae > Ardeotis > Ardeotis arabs. Next base: position 24,695 of record JAAGAY010132449.1, read on the forward strand.
AGCATCCTAACGCATGATTGTTCAGTTTGCCAACTCTTCCAACATCTTTGCAAAAATAATGATCTCCAAATTTTTACATGTCCTCTTCACTAACCAAATTTGTTGTACAGAATCCTGGACCCACTGACAGAGCCCAGAGACAAAGCTCTTATTGAGGATCTCACATTAGCCTCCTGTTACATAGGGAAAGGTGATCCCCTACTTGAGTCAAAATTATAAAAGGATCTTTATGTAATTATAATGTGAGCAGTAATGTTGAAAAGACAATATCCATACAAAATGAAAATGGAATTTGCTGAATTTCCACACGACAGTGATAAGATTGTAGCAATAAAATTATTTCTTTCCTCTTGCATTTCTACTTTTCCCCACTAAGTCACAGAAGGGAAATTGAAATCATGAGAGGCAAACAAAAACTTCTGCTCTGTAAACAAAAATAAAGATTAAATTATTGCTTAATGGAAATACGAGGGAGTTTGGTTTCTTTTTAAATTTTTTCTAATATCGCTGTATATTGACAATAATACAAGATATCACATTTAGAATGACAAATTTAGAAATTTACTTGCAATTCTCATGATCTAAGTCTCCCTGCCATAGATAGCTTTAGGCTCTATTGCAGAGTCAAGGAATTTCATTCATACAAGTTCCATTAACTTGTTTTCAAAACGTAGCAAGATCCATTGTTCCAAGATAGTAACTTAAACGACTGAAAAGTGGAAAGCAAAAGCTATGAGAGCTCTTTCTCTTTGAAAAGTCAGAAAGATTTTTTTTTTTCCTTCCTCCCCACCACCCCTTTCCCTTCCTTGTTTTCCTTTTGTTTTTCTTTCTTTTTTTTTTTTTTTCTGGATGGGAACTGGAGTTAAACGTTGTTGACAGATACTCAGTAACAACTGAAGCAAATACTTCTTGGCACTGATTTCCAGTATAGCCTACCTGACTTACCTTAATAGAAATCAAAAGAATTTGCACAAAAAATGAAAAGAGGCCACAATCACAGGAAGAAACAAAGGCAAAAAAAATACAAGACAAGTTTCTGTGTTATTTATTTCTGTATTGTTCTTTTTTGCAGGTTGTGGTTCATTCTCCTGCTGTCACAATGAACATGACATAATCACTATTATTTCATTATCAAATTTAAAAACCACTCTCTTCAACTATTAGCTTCATTAAAACCTTTTTGAATAACAGAAAGGAACAGTTGCACACTACCTGAGAAGTTGTGTAAATTTATCAAATCCAAGCATCAATGTACTTATATCCAGGAAAAAAAGCTTGAAGGAGCTCCATGAAAAAATCCCTGAGTCTGTTTTATGCTAATCTGTTTTAAGTCAAAGAGTTAAGTTTGCCTTAAAGTATATAAGAACTACTTATTCTGAACTAAAACATGAGTATCTTTACTAAGTTTTCCATGTGTGTAAAAAGAACAAGTTACAATCCAAATGAGCAATAGTTTATTTATGTCAGTTGGACTAGGATCCATTTGCTTTTTATACAAGGATTGGAATCTTTCTTTGCTTTAGAGCAATAGTGTTCTCAGAAGAAACCAAATCTCACATACACAGTTGCGATGAAAACAGAGACTAATAGGTTAAAAACAGTAAGACTAGTTGTAAACATCAGTAGATCTGGTGTTGGAAAACATGGAAGAGTTACTGTATTACAAAAAAAAATACTGGTATGGACCTATCTAATCCTTAAAATTATGTGAGGATTAACAGACACTGGAAAGAAATGGACAAACCGAATTGTATTAAGTCTATTTGATCTTTAATGTCTATTTTTGTACAGTCCTCCTGCAGAAATATTTGCTCCTTTGAAGTTGGTATGCTTTTCAAGGGACAATTAGTAAAGTTGTTATGTAACTGTCACCCTTCTCTGGAGAACAAAACAGCTCATCCCGATTCACAGATGTGCCACCCTATTCCTGGACTGAAATGTCAGATCTTTTGGGACAGCATACCCCATGGTTTGAGGCACACAGTAATTTAAATTTAGATCAAGTCAACAGGAAAAGCTTCCTGTCACAGTGCACTCAGTTAGTTGAAGGGAAATGATATAAGACTCATTGTTAAATAGATTAAAAAAAAATTGATCTTAAAAGCATTTGATTAGTGTAAATGGCTCAGTAGGAGAAAAATTCTTATTTTTATAAATTCTATCTTTCCATCTCTAGATTGTCTGAAGCTGTTCCTTGAATACTTTTGTAATAACTAATTACAGGAGAGATTCAAGACATTACAGGAAAGGTTCAAAACCAAGCCTTTTGGTAAATCATGTTACATCAGTTAAGACATTACAGTTCTTGAGATGGAAATCTCAATGGAAATTTAATTTAATCAAATATTTGCTTTTGATATTTGGTTTGCACAATGATAGAATTTACTCAGATTTTTTTTTCTGAATCTGAGGTTGTAATAAAGCAAACACAACATATTCTCCTACTGTCCTACTGTGAAGACAAGCAGCCAAAATTACAGAAAGTAGTTTTGAAATAGGGTTGGAAGAGTCACTGAAGAATCATTTACTCTACTTACAAGTTTTTGCTTTTACTTTAACATTTAAATCAAGATGTCTACAAGGTACTATGCTTGGATAAGGACCAGAAGTTTTCCTATGCTTGAGAAGAGACCTTTGAATACGAGCCTCTCTGTTTTATCCATTTATTTCAGCTGACACTTATGTGAAAATGCAAAGACTATTCCTTCTACTAAATGGTTATGCTATGGTCCATTTAAAGAAGTCCAACTATGCAAATCACTCTGGATACCAAGTAAAATTGACAAGAAGCTGACTTTTAAGAAGCAATAATGTGGAAACTAAATTGTTTTCCAGTGGGATTGTAATATCTTTAACACTTCCTCCCCTGCCCCGCATCTCTGTAAGTCTTTATCCTTCTCCTGCAAAAAAAGGGCTTTTATATTAATATGAATATAACTAGTTCCTTCACCATGTGAAATATTACTGTCATAGCAAACCTATAGACAATATTTGTAGCTTTCCATAAACTTTTATTCCCTAGGAACTAAATTTATGCTTTAAAATTGACTTTTTTTTTTAAACCAGACAAAGGTGACAAGCCAGAAGTTGAGATATTAAATTGATTGTTATTAGGATCTAAAATTAGTAAGTCTTTTTATTAAAGGAAAAATTATTACTTTTCTGTTCCACACCATTTTTAAAATAAGTAAAAAATAGAATGCTAGAATAAAACTCTTTCAGGTAGGGCATTATGTAGGAAATCTCCATAAAAAAAAAAAGAAAAGAAAAGAAACCATCAAAGGTAGCCTAATTTTATATAATATGAGCTGTGGACACTCACAGCCAGATTATTGCTTTCCTCAAACACAGATTCATTCCTCAGCACTTCTGCTCCCCATCATCAGCATTCCAATCTGTAGGCCTCCGGCTCCAGCTACACACACAGGCACATACTCTGGTGTGAAGGAGCTGATTGTATAGCCTGAAGTGTATGAATAAAGGCTTATTACAAAGCAAATGCATAAGGGTCTCCTACAGTGTCACTACCCTCAAGCAAGCAAGGCGGGAAATTGATCATGATTCTGAAAAGTAATTAAGTTTGAAAGGAAAAGTAAATCCGATTTATCTAAAGCAAGCTCTGGTTTAACTAAAGACAGCATCTCAAGCCCTAAAAATGCCTTCCTGAAGAAAAATTATAAAATAAAGCAGTTATGAAGGGTGAGAGAAAATACATGTGAATAGAAGGCATGTAAATTCATCTTATGCAAACAAGGCTCCAGGTTAAATACACCAGACATCCTCACTTTCGTACAATAAGAACATGAAAAGTCTACAGCACTGACAGGAATATTTTATGACATGTATTTGATGACTGTGAAAGATCAGTAGCTCACTTACCACAGTGAAATCTGGGAATAAGGCCAGTAATCTTTAAAAAACACAATTAAAATACTTTAATTAGTTGGTTTATAGCTTAAAAGGATAGCATGCTCTAAATAGTAGACTTTCCAATTGTAGGTGCTTTAGTGGTAGACACTTAGAGCATTTAACTTCTGCTCTTGTGAATATTACTGGATTTTTTTTTCTGTTTTAAAAAGTACCACATGAAGAATATCTAATAGGGCAAATACTGTCTATGGAAAGGCTTGATTCCACTTACCCCAACATTTCTAAAAAATTGCACTAATAACGTAGCCGAAATTTGATCTCCATGTAATTCAATGTTTGCAATTCCTTACAGTCAGGTTTTTACTTGTAGCGTGGCTTAGTTTGTGAATCATCTCAAATTAGATCCTCTAATACATTCTGTGCAGCTCAGAATTTTCACGTATCAAAATATAAGCTTATCAAGTTGTGAAGTACAAAACTCTTAGACACTTTTAGAAGTCACTCAAAAGAGAAATTAAGAAACTAATGCCTATGGGCAGTTATCTCTTTATGAGGTGGTACAAAATGCAAAAAGACAATCAAAAAGAGTGTTTTACGAACTCAAATTCTTTCAGTAGGTTTGCTACTCTGTCTAGAAGACGGCAACACCGGAAGTAGCCAATACCAACCACTAGAGAAAAGAGAAGTGATAACAGCTCTAAACATGGCGTCCAGCCAAAGTCATAGGGTGCAGCTCTCCCACCCTGCAGTGATCATCTTGCAATATGGCTCACCCAGCTCTGAAGTAATCTAATAAAGATATGATTCAGGGCAGTTGATAGGAATCATGATTGATTTTGCATGCAGAGGTTTCTGACATATACAAATGGAGAGGACTATTTCATAGATAATGATTTGATGCCTACAGAAAGCCAGACATAATTCATAACACAAGCCACTTTTCTTTGCAGGAAATAATATTTTACATTATGTAAAAGCCATGTAGAAAACAGTATTTAACTTGCAATAAACTTTAATTAAATAAAATGTTAAGTCTGAACTACAGAAATAACGAACATGTAAATGTTTTTTGTAAGTTGTTCTCTCAGCTACTGGAATGAATTATTTTCAGTCATATATTTTATGACTATTCACTTGCTTGGATTTAATTAGCAGTTTTACCAAGAAAAAAAAAAAAAAAGAATTTTCAGCTTATGACTTGAAATATTTCAATACTGAATTATCAGATAGGCTTTCTGAGTTCCAGCAATCTAGCCATTTGAAAAAGGCCCATCAAATCACAGTAAAGAAACCATATCACTTTACCTCATAGCATGCTTGAAAGTTAAATAATACAATTCAACTGCCACATTGCAAACTGAAAAAAATAAAGATCTAAAATTTTTAGTTTATTTCTCATTTGTCTTTTAACAACTGTCTGTTTAGAAATTACCAATATGCTTAAGGAAGTAATGAACTTCTGACAGAGAATGCACAACTGTAAAAAACAATGGATATATTTCACTGATATTACAAAATGCATGTTCAACATGATCACAGAACAAAGTAAAACACAACTTTATCTCTTCCATGCTTATGAACAAGCAGTCTCATTAGCAGTCAATACTAGTAATCAGGAAGCTTTTTCTTATGGAATCTTCCCTTCTCCCCAGCCTTTCTTTTTTCTGTTCTCCACAGACAATCATAACTAAACACCAGAAAACTTCAGATGAACAAGATTTCAAAAATGTTCATGAATTTATGTGAACTTTATTAAACTATTTCAATGAATAATTTTAAAAGTTGAACATTTGCCAATTTTTGTCAGACACTTTATTATATGATACATTATTTTGAAACTCACTTTAGTTTTACTTACATTTTGGATCAAATGAGGGTTTTACCCAATCTCAAATGCAATTTCATTGCTACTTATGAATCTGTAAGTATCATATATTATATGTACTATAACATGCATACAATGTGTGTATATATATGTCTATGTATGTGTATAAATGATAAAACATAAATATTTCACTGCATTTTTTCATTTTTTTCAGAACAGTAGAAAAACCAAAGAAATCAAAACAGAATTTGTCCTCTCCTGTCAACACTGTACCTCACTGTGGCAATCTCCACCCCATTCCTGTCACCCTCTGGGCATGTGTACATTTCTAACTAGAAAGATCAGCACTGGAAATTGCTCCAAATACTTTCTGAAGAATTTCTAGTTCTCTTTTCTTTCACCCAGAAGCTTCATTTTTGTCTTAATAGCTAATGTCAGTCAATTGGCATAAAGAAAATAGCTAGATTAACTTCAGTGAAAAAAAAAAAGATACAGTAAGAATAGATTTTACAGATATCAGAAGTCACACAAGCACTGGCATAAAATCCATAGAATGTGAAATCACAGCTTAGTTACTGCATATAGCCACTTTTCTAGCTTTTATTCCAAACCGTCAATATTCATTACAGCTTCAATTCATTTATTACCGCACCTTTCTTTTTTTCTGCCTGTAATAATTTATAAAGAAAAGCCAACTTCTGTTGCATTTACCACTGCTGCTGAGAACTTAAATGAAGTTGTTTTTCATAGATATTAGCAAAGCTTATTCCCTTACCACGTAGAGTTATACTGTGAACGACATCTACATTTAGACCACTGGCCACGTACGCTCATATATCTTGCTCTAAATTAATTAAATTGTTGTAAAACTACATAGACTAGCTGTGTTCTCCTATGCTTTAACTCAATTCTATACTTATTCCTTTCTGAAACTGTAATGTCAGATTAAGTTAAATCACCTAACATTCTAAGTAAATGTTTTGTAACCTAGAGGGTAGTTTAAGAAATTGTGTTCCACGCTATTCATTTCCATTTATCTGTTCAACTACACTACCTAAGTGATTTTATTTCCATGATTTCTCTTTAAATCTAATTTCATTAGGATTTAATGATTTCCCAGGGTTTTTTCTCTCTCTCTTTTTACTCAGAAAATCCAGTTGGTTTTTGTTAGCTTGCCACTGGCTAAATTATAGGCCCTATCCACATCTGTCTTTATCACCAGCATCCACGTCTACAATATTGGCAGTTGTACACGTATAGAATTTTGCAATGCCCAACAGGAGGAAATTGTCCACTTTGATATCTTAAGGCTTCTTGATGAGAGAGTGGAGACATTCAGGAATGCACTGCTGACTGTGCTGGCAATGGCCCCTGTCAATGGGCTCTGAACAATGTCAAGGAAAGAATTACAATCAGCAAGACTTGATGAAGTGAAACCCATAGACTGCACCATTTCTGCATCCAAAACTGGCTACAGTGAAAGAAGCCTAAGGACTGGTAGATATCATATCCATCATTTTATTCATCACCTTTCTCAGAACTTTTGGGAAAGCTGAAGAACTGACATTACCTCTCAAGACTGTCAAATTTTAGTCAAGCCACTGATGTAGTTACTACCTTAAAAGAAGGCAACATGAATTGTGAAGAGAGGAACAGTTATGCAACACAGTGAAAACTTACCAGATTCTTTTCTGTCTGTAACCACTGAAATCTTCACTTCCTGGCCATTAATATTTTTTTCCATATTCTGTCCCCTGAACATCCACATAGAAGCTTTGGAGATGGAGATTGCTGGCACCTGAGCTCATCCAGGGGAATTTGCATGAGCCAGGATGTGCAACAGTTTTGAATATCTTGATGCACATTGTGCTAGTGAGGATTTTAATTAAACTCAGTGGCAGATAGTTTGAAGCAGCTGAGCCCCATAGCTGTTACGTATGAAGGAAAAGTATTGAAGAAGTAGATGGATAATTATATTGAAATCAGGATGCATTTCAGGCTCCCATGTAATTATCTAGGTCATCAAAACAGTCCCTCAAAAACAGGAAATCCTTGTAATTCAGACACATTTATATATTTTTCAGGTTATAATATCAAGCTCGGACAATATTATATGTGCATAGTATAATTTTAAACCACATATTTATCCCACAAACCATTTCTTAAAATACAAACTCCTAAAAAAAACCCCTCATCTTCCTCTGCATCCAGAAGTACCTAAAAACCTACCCCACCTCACATCTGCTTAAGAAGTGTTGTTTTTTAAGAATCATAGAATCATAGAAATATAGAATAGTTAGGGTTGGAAGGGACTTTCAAATGTTATTGAGTCCAACCTCCCTGCAAGGAGCAGGGACATCTACAACTAGATCAGGATTCTCAGACCCAGAACATTTCCAAGGATGGGGCACCTGTCACATCCCTGGGCAACCTGTTCCAGTGCTCCACCACTCTTATTGTAAAAAATTTCTTCCTTGTACCTAGTCTGAATCTACCTCCATCTATTTAAAAACCATTACCTCTCGTCCTATCACAACAGGCTCTGCTAAAGAGTTTCTCCTCATCTTATAAGATCCGTTTAGGTACTGGAAGACTGCTATAAGTTCTCCCTGGAGCCTCCTCTTCTCTAGGCAGAACAGCCCCAACTCTCACACCCTGTTCTCATAGAAGAGGTGCTCCAGCCCTCTGATCATCTTCATGGCCCTCCTCTGGACTCGCTCCAACAGGTCCACGTCCTTCTTACGTTGGGGGCTCCAGAGCTGGACGCACTGCTCCAGATGGGGTCTCATGAGAGCAGAGTAGAGGGGGAGAATCACCTCCCTCAACCTGTTGGCCATGCTTCTTTGGATGCAACTCAGGATGTGGTTGGCTTTCTGGGCTGCAAACGCACATTATCAGTTCATGTTGAGTATCTCGGCCACCAGCACTCCCAAGTCCTCAGAGCTGCTCTTAACCCGTTCTCCACCCGGCCTGTACTTGTGCTTGTGATTGCCCCGGTTCACGTGCAGGACCTTACACTTGGCCTTGTTGAACTTCATGAGGTTTGCACTGGTCCACCTCACCTGCCTGTTAAGGTCCCTCTGAATGGCATCCCTTCCCTCCAGCATGGCAAATGCACCATACAGCTTGGTGTCATCAGCAAACTTGCTGAGGGTGCACTCTATCCCACTGTCCATGTCACTGACAAAAATGTTAAATAGGGCCAGTCCCAATACTAACCCCCAAGGAATGCCACTCATCACCGGTCTCCACTTGGACATCAAGCCGTTGATCACAACTCTTTGAGTGCAACCATCCAGCCAATTCCTTATCCACTGAGTGGTCCGTCCATGAAATCCACGTCTCTCCAGTTTAGAGACAAGGACGTAATGCAGGACAGTGCCAAATGCTTTGCACAAGTCCAGGTAGATTACATCAGTTGCTCATTACTTGTCCACCAATACTGTAATCCTGTTGTAGAAGGTCATCAAATTGGTCAGGCACAATTTGCCCTTAGTGAAGCCATATTGGCTCTCACCAATTACCACAAATCACCATATTGCCATGACTTCTCAAATATGATGGACAGCAGCTTGGCAACTTCGTCTGCCTGTTCCCCCAGGACCTGTGGATGCATCTCATGAGGTCCCAGGGACTTGTGAACCTTCAGGTTTCTTAGATGGACCTGAACTTGCTCTTCTGCTACAGTGCGTAGTTGTTCATTCTCCCAGTCCCTGCCTTTGCCTTCTGTGACTTGAGTGATGTGGCTAGAACACTTGCTGGTGAAAACTGAGGCAAAATAGTCATTGAGTACCTTCAGCCTTCAGCCTTCTCCATGTCCCTGGTAACCAGGTCTCCCGTTTCCCCTCAGAGAGGATGTATATTCTCCCTGGTCTTCCTTTTATGTCCAACATTCCTAAAGAAGCTTTTCTTGTCACCCTTGATGTCACCAGCCAGATTCAATCCTGTCAGGGCTTTAGCCTGCCTTGATTGATCCCTGACCTCTCAGACAATCTCTCTGTAATCTTTACAGGCTATCTGTCCTTGCTTCCACCTTCTGCAGGCTTCCTTTTTGTTTTTCAGTTGGCCCAGGAGCTCCTTGTTCATCCATGCAGGCCTCCTGGCTTTTTTTTGCCAGACTTCGTCTTTGCTGAATGCATCGCTCCTGAGCTTGGAGGAGGTGACCCTTGAATATCAACTTTCCTGGGCTCCTCTTCCCTCCAGGGCTGTATACCATAGCCCTTTACCCAGCAGATCCCTAAAGAGGACAAAGTCTGCTCTCCTGAAGTGCAGGGTAGAGAGCTTGCTGCATGCCCTCCTCGCTGCCCTAAGGATCTTGAACTCCATCATTTCATGGTCATCTCAACCAAGCCTGCCCTTGAGCTCCACATTCCCCACCAGCCCCTCCTTGTGGGTGAGAACAAGGTCCAGCATAGCACCTCTCCGCGTTGGCTCCTCTATCACTTGCAGAAGGAAGTTATCATCCACACATTCCAGGAACCTCCTGGATTGTTTGTGCCCTGCTGTGTTGTTCTTCCAAGAAATATCAGGATGGTTGAAGTCCCCCATGAGGACGACGGCTTGTGACCATGAGGCTGCTCCTATCTGTCTATAGAGGACCTTGTCCGCTCAGTCCTCCTGGCCAGGTGGCCTGTAGCAAATCCCCACTGTAATGTCACTTGTTCCTGCTTTCCCTTTAATCCTGACCCATAAGCTCTCTGTCAGCCCCTCATTCATTCCCAGGTGGAGCTCCATGCACTCCAGCTGGTCATTGATTGACATAGAGGGCGATACCCCCTCCTCATTTCTCTTGCCTCTCCTTCCTGAAGAGGCTATATCCCTCCATTCCAGCATTCCAGTCATAGGAGCCATCTCACCATGTCCCGTGATGCTAACAAGGTCATATCCCTGCAGGTGTGCGCACATCTCTAACTCCTCTTGTTTGTTCCCCATACTATATGTGTTAGGACAGAGGCATTTAAGCTGGGCCCTCGATGAAGCCGACGTGCTGGATGGAGTGGCTGGAATTCTCTTGAGCTTCACTTTAGATGCTCTCATACAGGTTCTGGGCACCTGTTGGTGGCACTGGCACCATATTATGGTAGTGGGATAGATTGAGGTTCCCCTCCCCCAGCAATGTTAGTTTAAAGCCCTCTTTACCAGTCTGCCAAGACTTTGGCCAAAGACACTCTTCCACCTCTTTGTTAGGTGGACCCCATCAGTCCCCAGTAGACCAGGCTTCTCAAAGCGAGTCCCATGGTCTAAGTAGCCAAAGCCTTGACTGTGGCACCATTCCTGTAACTATTTGTTGATTTATCAGATTTGACCAGCTCTTTTAGGGAGATGAAAAGACTACCTATGCCTCAGATTCCTTAACCGTTGCTCCTAGGGCTCTGTAATTCTTCTTGGTACTCCTCAGGCTGCTCCTAGCTGTGTTACTGGCATCCACCTGAAACAGAAGCAGTGGATAACAGTCCATGGGCTGTAGGAGCTTTGGTAGTCTCTTGGTAACATCCCTGATAAGAACCCCTGGTAAGCATCACACCTCTCTAGAAAGTGCATCAGGTTGGCAAATAGGTGCCTTCGTGCCTCTCAGAAAAGAGTCACCCACTACTATCACCCATCACCTTTTCTTGGTTACGCTGGTCATTATATGAGCAAGTCTGGCTGCCTTGCTTGATTCCAGCGTCTTTCCTGATGTGCTGGGTCTTACCTGTTCAGCCTGAGAGTGGCAAAGTGGTTCTGCAAAGGTTTTGAGGGAAGTCTCACCCTCTTGCTGGTCCTTGCCTTTGCAAGTTTCCATTCCTCAGCACTACTGGCCCCCTTCCCTTCTGCGTGTGTTGGTGGGGGAATTTTTGCCTGTTTGGCTGGGGGCTGTGGTTCCGGTGCATACTGCACTTGGAACCAAAAAGGAGTTGCAGGTGATGGCACAGATTCTTTTAAAGTTGATCTTCCATTTTCTGGAAGAGGAAGCAGAAAAGAAAGATGAGAAGCCAAGGCTTGCACAGATAATTCCCCACTGCTGTCAAAGAAGGAAATAATATTAGGAGGACCTTTGTCATCATTGTCACAATCTCTTAAAATTGTCAAAATCTCTTAAAAAATCCAAGACAAGAATAAAGAACCAGCTATGACACTGGATAAGTGTCATAGAAAACTGTAAAAAATTATATTAAAGAAACTTATATGTTCTTCAATAGATCTAAATACTGATTGTTTTGGAAGTATTCTGCTTACTCTGAGTGCAGTGCAGTAGCTTCAGAACTTCAATTATAACAAAATCCTAAAAAAAAACCCTTCTGTCAAGTTCAAATTGGAATTTCTGTCAAGTATGATAATTACTATCTCATCACCTGCAACTCCTTGCTTAAAGAAAAAGAAGTCAATGAAATTCTTCAAAAAGATTTGACTTTTTCCCTTCCTTACACAACACTACCTTTGAACTTACAAAAATACCTACTTGCTCATTGATTCTAGATCACTTTACAGTGAGGCTGAGGTAGACAGGTATAATATTCATTTACATCAGACTGCCACAGCCAGCATCATTTGAGTGGTGACCGTGGTGGTAATCACCACAATGGACAACATCTGTCTGTGGCACCAGAACTGTGTTACTGCTTACATTCTTGCTTGTTCCCCCGCAAAACATCCACACACGATTGCCACCACTGTGAACATCACCACTATCTAGTGCATTCAGACTGTACTCATGCAGCTGAAGCCACTGTGGGACATAGCTTTTTATGGTGCATCATAATCAGCTTTTTCTCTAGAAAGTTGGATCCTGCCGCCCTAAATGCACTACAGCCCTTTCACAGAATGGCTTTCTGAAAGGAGGCAGAAAGAGACAGAGTAGTGTTCCACACATCCAGCCACACTGCTCTACTCTTTGCTGCTTCATATTTATTTTCCCCTTCTCCAACCCAGTGATTTCAAACAAAATGAATTTAAACCAAAAAATTATATGCTTCCTCTTTCTTGTGCTTATTCTCTGTCCTCCTCCCTAATCTTTCTGCTCTTCCTCTATGTCTTCTTTTTTTTTTTTTTGTCCCCTTCCCACCTGCTGTTCACCTCCTGGAGAGCTAGAGCACTTTCTTTCTCAACTTTGGTTCTTAAATATGCCTTGAAAGGTTACACCCTTGTTCTCTTCTTATGAACTCCCTCCCCATTCAAGGAGAGGGAGTGTGACCTTCTCATCAGCCTGCTAGCCCCAGTTAGGTTGGCTGTACCCAGCACCAGGCAGTGGAGGCCTGACAGGGAGGATGTCAGTGGTCATGGTGTCCGTTTCCATTCCCTTGTTTTCTTACATCTCTGGGCAGAGCTCTGCTAGGCAATATCTGCTGGCCCTCCACTCACACTTCTATATTTTTTTCCATTTTTGATCCTTTGCATCTCACACTCCATCCTCTTTTTTAATTTCTTTGCACATGTAGTCACTCGATTCCTCCCTGTTTTTTTCTCTGTAACATTCCCCCAACCCATCCTTAAGCCTACTTAAGAGGGCTTGAAGATTTTGTTGGACTGTTGTCTAAACTGAATCCAATAAAGATTGTGGTTGTAAGAGAAGCTATTTAAGGAAAGCATGCAAGGCTGCCACTTCCTGCCATACTTTCCATACCTGCTCCCCCATCATCCATAACTGTTGCGGTAAGGATGCTGGAGGGTATATTCCTGCCTCTTCTTTTCAATATATTTTCACGGACCTGCAGTCCAATAATTTATCTACTTCCTTTTTGCTGGTGTCTATATCATCTGCAATCACAGCCTCCTATGGTAAAAGATTCCAGAAGCTCACTACTAGCAAGCAGAAGTATGCTTTTTAATCTGTTTTAAATTGAACTCTTACAGCTTTCTTGAAGTGCCACCTAGTTTTGTTACTGCAAGCTCTTGTACCAGGATTCTTCTTTCCTCTTTTGTGCCACCTTAATGATTTTGTAAACTGTGCTCACACCTCCCTCCTAGCTGGAGAGTCCCTGATATTTTATTATTTTCTCATAAGCAAGCTGTTCCAATCACCTCCATCATTTTAATTGTCCCTTTACCTCCTCCACTGTGTCCTTCTCGAGATGCAGAGGCCAGAACAGCTCAAGATGTAAGCATATCAAAGTCTTGTGCGGCAAACTGTCTCTCCCTGTCCTGCTCCCAGTAGCCTTCCTGAAGATACTAAGCTCTGCTGAGTTTTCTTTTTTATTTATTTGTGGCTGACACTGCATGCCAAGAAAGTTATTTCAGATAATTGTCAGTCCAAGATCTGTTTCTTGAGTTAAGTGCTATTTCCAACTTCAGCAGTGGAGAAAAGTAACATACAATGGAAAGATAAATGACTTTCTCTGTGTCACAGTAGTTGAACCAGACTTACGTTTTGAAATGTTTCTCTTCTTGTTTTCTGTTGCAATCATCATTCAACTCTAGCTTCTTGTGTGTTAAAGATCAGCTCTTCCTTTTCTCTCCAAGTTCCCCTGTGATCTGTTTACTGATTTATCTTTCTTGATCTATCATGAGGAATAAGCAAGCAATTCTAGAAAGCTATGTCTTCATGGTCATCCTCGGAAACTTGATTTACCAAGGCATAACTGACTGCCTCCACAGCTGAGACCCTGGCGTAGAACGAGCTATGCTCATGCTTTGTAGCTACAAAGGGCAAAGCATCACAAATCTAAAACAAATAGATAACATAGTATCACAGTAACACAAAAGTGTATTTAAAGAGAACATGTAACATTTAAAACATACTTTGAAATCCCACTCCAAATATAGCAAACTTCAGAACACTGTTTGCACACATGCTTTCAGAAAACCCTACTAAACTTGCTGGAAGTGAAAGGTTTTTTTAAGCTCTCATCCCCATCTAAAGCTGAGAAAAAAAAATTAAATGCCTGAGCTTTCTCCTGTCTCATGAGAACTGTTCCCTCTGACTAATAGCTCTTCTGGTATCATAATGAAGGCTTTCCTCATTGGGCCTATTTTAAACTATTTTTATTGTGTTCTGCTATGCACATTATGTTGGCTAGGTAACTCCCTAGCCAGTTTGTGTTCTCATTCGAAGCAACAGCCTACCAGTAAATAAAAATGTTCAATTACCGAATGAGATCTGAAAATGCAGCCCTATCACTTCAGACGCCATTTAAAAAAAAAACAATAGTGTGAAAACAGGAAATAACAGTGATCTGGGATTCACTTTTGTGTAGCATTCACTAATTAACTATTCTAAACACATTAAGATCCTGAGGGAATCTTGCATGTCTCAGTGGTGGAGAGGCAGTTAGTCAAAACTTTTTATTTGTAACTGTCACAAGGGTATTCAAACCAGCTCTGTGCCTGCTAGCAAGGGAATTAAGTAGCACCTGAAGTCACACTTCTATATCATGTCTTACAATGGTATACCACATGATATACACATTAAAATAAGTTCTTTAAAAAGGAAAAAAAACCCCACTTTTATGAATTTTCTTCTAAAATGGACCAAGCTCCTCATAGGTTTTCCATAAATACATAAACAAATCTCACAAGACTTAGTATCTTAGTTTCTCTCAACTGCTCAAACTAAGATGATTTATACTAAATGTAACATAATAATCTCAAATTTGAGTGAGGGAGGTTTAGATGACTAACATATATACTCTCACATTTTTAATGCTTCCTTCACAGTCTTCCTTCAGCTTTTCACTTCTGCTGCAATTGAAGGCCAGAGGCACTTCTGTCTTTAGTGCACTACCTTCTCCTGTACTCAGCCTGCTAGCCTGCATATAAATACAATTGCCCAAGCTCTTTGTGTCTCCTCAGTTAATATTTGTTCCTTTTAGTCCTCTCATAACTGCACCCCTAGACTTTAACCTTTGCATTACTTTTATTGGAATCTCTTAATTTTATTTTTGTTTAAAATTCTCAGTATTACCTCATATTTTCCTCAATGGTCTCTAGAATTTGTGTTCTGAACATCTCTAAGTTAGTACACTATGAATGGCTAGGAAAGTTCATTCAAATCATTGAAACTCCAAGTTTAGGATCTTATTTTCTTTCAAACACATTATGAATTATAAGGAAAGGAAATAACTAGAAAATGCGTTGCAGTTTTCCCTCTACAGTATCTGGAGTTGAAGTTACTTTGATATGCAAGTTGTGTTTGGAGATTGCCATCAGATATCCAATTTTAATTTACCCTTTCTAAAACTGTCAGTCACACAGATAAGATCATGTCTGCTTAATACACTCAATAGTTTTAATTTTACCCACTAATTTTAGAACAAATTTTGTATTCAAAAGTAGATGAGGAAACATGCACACTGCCTCAGTTACTTGGCACTCAGCTTAGTTAGGCAATAGCACAGCTGGAAGCCAAAAGAGCATCTCTATTGACAGGTATCAACAGTCTGAAAATATAGGAACAATCTACACAAAGTGCAGTGGCCACTCTCTTCAGCTGCCATCTATTAAAACCATTAAGATATAAAATTTATTTTTTAGCTAGAAAGATGTCAGGTCAGACACTGCTTCTCTGCTGCATGACTTTATGCATGTTTGAAAATTATTTTCTTCCTCCTCACGGCAGCTAACCAAAATTTACCACTTTTAGGTCCAAATGCAGATTATTAACACACTGCTAGCAAAGCAGAGGATACTTCAAGAGGCTCAAAAGTCATTCAAGACCTTTGTAGATTGGGTTTCTGGTTTTTTTTTTTTAGGTTTCTTAAGTGTTCCAGCTTTCATTGTTTTTCCTCTCAGACAAATGGTATGAGTTTTAAGCAGTAAATATGTAGCTACAGCTTTATACCGCTGTGGCTGTTAAATCTTGTTTTGATAAGGAAACAATTTAGAATGAAGTTTGGTGAAATGTCTGCCTTCATGGTGCTCGGATGTCCTTGCCATGGACTGAAGTAAACATTCTTTTATTTTTGTTCTGGCCTCTGTTGACTCTCCTCTGCATTTCTTTGTCCCTTATTTCCCTGTTCTGAGAATAATTAGCAACACCCACTGGTGATAGCAGGGCTGTAGCAACCTAACAGTGATATCTTGCCAACACCAGCTGTGCTTTGGTATTTATTTATTAAGATCACACTATTTACACAGGACAAACTTGCTGAGATGGCAAAGGGATGAATAGAGTTGCAGCAGCTGAATTTCAGCTTGACTTTTGAAAGGAAATAAAACCCATACTGGGTAACATTTATCTCTAAGAAGAGGAAATCCAAGCCTTTAATTCCACTTTCAAATTATGTTTTGCTGGCTCTTCAGTTTATTCTGTAGGTGATGGAGGGGAAATTTGTATTGCAGGGTGTAGCAGGATGAAAATGATTCTGCACCGCATTTAAGCAGCTGAATGTAGAGACATTGGACATGAAGGAAAAGGATGCAGTAATGAGGCAGATATCCCATTCATACTGCTAAGGGCAAGTGGTGACTGGGTGAGCCAGAGGCTGGTTTTGTAAATCACAACACACTTGAATTTCGTATCTGTTTGTCAGAACTGTTAAGCAACATAAAAAACAATGTCAGCAAGTTTGCTGCTTTCTAGTTCATCTTAGATAGAAAAAAACATTATGACCTAATGTGTGTGTGCTTTACAGTAGAGTGAATACTAGTGTAATTTAAAGGGCTAGACTCTTCCTTTAGGTCTTTGTAAGGAGGGCTGCTAAAGTGCAACACAAGTTTACAGTAGAAGACACTGTACATTTGGAAGATTCCTGGCAGCTTTATCCCTTTTATTTAGAAAATTGTGTGTATTTTCTGTTCCTCTACTGTGATTTGATTATTATTGCATAGGATCCAGTGGTGATTTCCAGCCCCCTTAGATCTAGGAATAGAGGAACTACCACTGAAATACTAGCTTAAAATACAAGAAATACCAGTCTAAGTATTCAGGAAAGGTTTTGCTAAACTCTTCATGATAGTGGTAGAATTAGGTCTCTTAGTCATTTCAAAAGTAATGCCTTCCAAGGAAAAAGATGAATCCAGGAAATATTTTTCTGTAAAGTGTATAAGCCAAAGAAGAGGTGTCTTTGGAGAAGTCTTAAAATTTTAAGTTGAAAAATGGACACACTTTTATTTATTCAAATTTGTAGCAACCATTTTGTAGCCTTTAATTGATTAAAACAGGAAAATCTTCTGTATTATTTGGGGCATATTTTTAAATGCCACAGGAAGAATCCAGAATGAGAAGCTGAGAAAACAAACTCTTCAGCTGTGAAGGCAGGAGTTATGAATGTGACCTTACTTCTGCCAATCTTTATGACACTGGTACTTGCTGCTGTTGAAATACAGTCATTTTCTTTGTTACTCTCAGATACCTGGATGACAGGAAGCAGCAAGGCCTGACTGCTCACCAATGGAAGGGGAGCCAAGCATGACCAGAGCGCAGACTGTGCCCTTGGCTGTGAGACATCATCCCACAAGATCCAAGCATGGCAGGCAGAGCCAGGTGCTGGTAACAGGGTCCATCAACAGTAAGCTATGAATAAGGGCCAGGGCACCCGATGAGGAGTAGCTGGAGACAGGGTTGGAGACAAGACCACAGCGTACATTCCAGGAGTCCATCCAGGAATTGGAGAGAGAGCTGCAGACCCTTTCAGCATAGCTCAGGCAGGGATTGGAGGTCTCGGGCTGAGCTGCATTGGGGCTTCTGGGTCCATTGGTGGAGGATCCCAGGCAGGACTAGTCAGGGTTATTTAGACTTATTAGTGCCCTCAGGGCCCTAACACAGGGCCAACCTAAAATATCCTATGTGGTGTCACTGAGTTGAAAAGCAGTCCTGAGGAGCAGTATGTAAAAAGCTGAGGGTGAAGTGCAGCTCAAGGAAGCTCCTACTCCAGTCAGCAAGTCGGCTTCAGTGTGGACTCAGCTTAAGTGCCTCTATGTCATTGGTAAGAGCCAATATGGCTTCACTAAAGGCAAATCATGTCTGACCAATTTGCTGACTTTCTACAACAAGATTACAGCATTGGTGGACAAGGGATGAGCAATTGATGTCATCTGCCTGGACTTGTGCAAAGCATTTGGCACTGTCCTGCACAACATCATTGTCTCTAAACTGCAGAGACATGGATTTGATGGATGGACCATTCAGTGGATAAGGAATTGGCTAGATGGTCGCACTCGAAGAGTTGTGGTCAACGGCTTGATGTCCAAGTGGAGACCGGTGATGAGTGGCGTTCCTTGGGGGTCAGTATTGGGACTGGCCCTATTTAACATTTTTGTCAGTGACATGGACAGTGGGATAGAGTGCACCCTCAGCAATTTTACCGATGACACCAAGCTATGTGGTGCCGTCAATATGCTGGGGGGAAGGGATGCCATCCAGAGGGACCTTGACAGGCTGGAGAGGTGGCACAAGTACAGCTGGGTGGAGAATGGATTGAAAGCAGTGCTGAGGAGAAGGGCTTGGGTGTGCTGGTGGCTGAGAAGCTCAACATGACATGGCAATGTGCACTTGCAGCCCAGAAAGCCAACCACATCCTGAGGTCTATCAAAAAAAGTGTGATCAGCAAGTTGAGGTTGGTGATTTTGCCCCTCTACTCTGCTCTCATGAGACCCCATCTGGAGTAGTGCATCCAGCTCTGGAGCCCCCAACGTAAGAAGGACGTGGACCTGTTGGAGCGAGTCCAGAGGAGGGCCATGAAGATGATCAGAGGGCTGGAGCACCTCTCCTATGAGGACAGGCTGTGAGAGTTGGGGCTGTTCAGCCTGGAGAAGAGAAGGCTCCAGGGAGAACTTATAGCAACCTTCCAGTACCTAAACGGATCTTATAAGATGAGGAGAAACCCTTTAGCAGAGCCTGTTGTGATAGGACGAGAGGTAATGGTTTTAAAATAAAGGAGGTAGATTCAGACTAGGTACAAGGAAGAAATTTTTTACAATGAGAGTGGTGGAGCACTGGAACAGGTTGCGCAGAGATGTGGTAGGTGCCCCATCCTTGGAAACATTCTAGGCCAGGTTGGACAGGGCTCTGAGCATCCTGATCTAGTTGTAGATGTCCCTGCTCGTTGCAGGGAGGTTGGACTGGATAACCTTTGAAGGTCCCTTCCAACCCTAACTATTCTATGATGCCATGAAGAGCATTTACAGAATACTGTCCCACAGTGGGATTGTGGACTTCTCACCACCTCACTGAAAGAAAATATAAAGTGACCTCCTTATGTATACAGGCAAGATCTTTTGTAAAAATGTAATGCATGATCAGGTAGTGAATGCCTAAATGGAAGCATAATTTGAATTTTTTGCTTTGGACTTCTCTAATTTTAGAGTGCTGAGTCATACAAGCTGAAAAATTTATGTATACATTCACATGTATATTTGTATAAGTCAGGCATGCCAAAAGTCAAAACTGCAGACAATGGTTTTGTCTCACCTCCAGTTAACAATGGTTCATCTCCATGCAACTGTTTTGCATGCATATTTCAAGCTTCTCAGGATATATTATTTTTCCAAAGTGGGCAGCTTCTCTGATTTTAATCAGAGTTGAGTGATTAGCATTCTTGAAGATATACGTGAGAAATGTTCTTAAGTACAATTCACCTGACCTCTCCAGCTATGTTAAGGATGATGATACTTTTTATGAGTCATGAATACAGAATCATTCACTGCAAGGAGGTAGCTATAAAATCTGGAATATGTGATCAAAAGTAGTTATCCTTAGTAACTGTTTTCGGATCTACATAAAATAAATTGACCTTATATCCCTTTTTCATTAGCAAGGATCAGTACCACAATAAACATCACTAGGGTACGTCAGACACTTTTTAGTCTAACAGCAGCCTTGATATTGAGGCCAAATGATGGCATGAAACACTGACCTGTCTCCTGTTACACAGGTAGCAAAGATTCTAACTTGAGGGTCAGGTAAAATGCAAATACTTTCTGTGGTGTGAGTGTTCACATATCTGTTTTTTGGACTAAGAGTTTTTATGAACAGTTGTAAAAGTGATAATTTTATAAGAAAACCTAGAGCCTCTCTTGACTAATTTCAACTTACAACTCACACAACCTGGATACTTGTACAAGACAACACTCCCATCTTAGAATCATAGAATCATAGAATGGTTAGAGTTGGAAGGGACCTTCAGAGGTCACCTAGTCCAACCCCCCTGCAAGGAGCAGGGACATCCCCCACTAGATCAGGTCGCTCAGAGCCCCATCCAGCCTGGCCTTGAATGTTTCCAGGGATGGGGCATCCACCACCTCTATCTTTTCTCAATTAAAATCAAAAGTCTTGTTTCCAAGCTATTTCACCGAGGTTGTTCCCTAGCTTCGGATTCAGAAACCTATGAGCAATTTCTATATTAATATTTTGAGATATAATGTAGCTATATTAAAATACAGAATAATATATATTATTGCAGTTTTCCACATAACAGTATTTTGTTGTTGTATGGACATCTAATCCAATTCCCTAGTCAAAGCTGGATTGTTAAAAGCATCTTATTACATGACAGTTCCTCGAGGTTTAAAGGAATTTAAGACATTTATCTAATGATTTTCCTGACTACATCTTGCTATTTTTTGGCAAATTCCAGAGTTAAAGGACTTGCTCAAACCACCAAGCAGGTGAATTGCCATTCTGGGAGAAGAGCAGGGCCTCCTTGCTCCTGCCGAGGATCTAGCATAATTTGAAACATTCCTGGAGTGTCTACACAGAGCTACAGGGCATGACGCAGAACTTGGGGAGGATCCACATCTTCTGAAGCAGCAGGTGGAGGCTTCATGGCCTAACCTAGGGCTTCTAGAATGACAGTGAACCCTATGCATAGGCAACTGATGTAAGACTTAGCTTGAGATCAGGACATCTCAGTATAGCTGTCTGCATGCAAGTGAGGTATCCTGGCTGTTCATTTAGTTCAGGATTGCCTGGAACACTGTTTCTGAACTGATCAGCTCTCCCATGACTACAAGAGTTAAGACACTCATGCACAGACAGACACCTAACTGTAAATGCATATATGAATCATAGAATCATAGATTCGTTAGGGTTGGAAGGGACCTTTAAAGGTCCTACCCCCCCTTCAAGGAGCAGGGACATCTTCCACTAAAACAGGTTGCTCAGAGCCCTATCCAACCTGACCTTGAATGTTTCCAGGGACGGGGCATCCACCACCTCTCTGGGCAATCTATTCCAGTGTTCCACCACTCCCATTGTAAAAAATTTCTTCCTTGTAGGGAATTATGAGAAGATAGGTAGTCACTTACTTTTTGTGTGAACATCTTTGACTGGATCTAGATCCCAAATCAGATAATCATAATATCTGTGGTTCCTCCTTTACATGAACACATGTGCAAAATGTCTCGATGCAACAGCTGTCTAAAGAATAGGGAAGAAAGGAGATTTTAAATGGAAAATAAGTCATCAAATGCTTAAATTATATTACAAAACTTTAAAGGAACTAATACACCATATTTGATATGTGTTTCTAAATGTGTATTATTCGGTGTTGAATGAACAATGTGCCTATCTAAAGAAGTACGATCTTCAAAAATAAGCAAGTAGTTGTGGGAATGTTGTACCAAATTCTGCCTGTGCTTTTATTAAATATGGTCAATTATTCACCACTCAAGTAAAAAAAGAAAAAAAATGTCTGAATTATTATAAAGATTCTTTTAAATAATTTATGACAAATAAATACATATATACAAACAATTTTACTAATGCTGTTGCTATCCCTGAATGCATATATTTTTCTTCTCTTCTGTGCATACAGTTTGCTATTATTTAACTGTATATAAATAATTTTATTTAAATGATACAAGATTTTTTTTTCTGGCATAGGCATAACAGCACACTAGTTTACAAAATTATTTTTAGAAAATTCAGTATAAGAAATAACACATAAACATGTAACTGAGATTACCAGAATGAAAAAATTCTTAACTTTAAAAGTAAAAGAATATATATACACCAGGCCTACACATTTACTTTTTAAAAACCCCATTTTTTCTGACTATAATGAGTTAACAAAATATAGAGTGAAAGTCATTATGTAACCTAATTTTAGTGTATTTTTGTACCTTCTGTGATAATGTATACATTATCTGAGTAAAAGACAATGCATGAGATTTTTAATTTAATAAAAAATCTAATATAGACCTAAATATGAAATAGTTCTTACTGTTAGCAAGAGTCCAAGAACATAAAATGAATAGCTGTAATGTCATAAAGGCTCTAGGATGTAAATTAACCCTCAGGCAAAATTTTCCTTTTTGACATTGAGAAGGTCATAAAATTGCTCAAATATATTTTTAATTAAAAGTCATATGCAAAACATCTGTCTGTACATGTTTACTTCTGCAATATTGTGCTCATGTTAAACAATGTTCTTGAAGACCTTGTGGAGCTTAACAAGGACAAAACAGAGAAACAGAGCTGTTATAGAAGACTTATTTAGAAATTGCACTAGAAGATGACGGAATTTAGAGATAGAAGACATTTAATGAAAATCCTATAGAAAATCTATTAAAAACAATAATTCCTAGAACACTTGAGAAATAATTTTAGTCAGTGAAGTATCTTTAAGTCCAGTTACTCAACTGACAGTTGAGTATTAACATATTTACACTGTGTTTCTAAGTACACAGGTCTGTAACACTGGAGACATAAGATGCAGCTTTTTGTTAAAGAGTAGAAACAGCATAACTGAAGGGCCTGGAACGGCAACTACAAACACTAAGTGACATAACTTCTAAGAGATTATCTTTCTCCTTCTGCCATCAGGTAGTGAAGCAATATGTCATTGCTATTAGAATAAGATTAAACCTACTGTATTTCAAAGTCACAAATCAATTTTCACAGTGTTTTAACCTATGGGATTTCAAAAGTGTGGCAACTAACAATGAAAGAAATGAATGCTGGCTGCAAGAAGGTTTTCTGTTTCAATGAAACCTACATATAGGAAATTAACTTGAAAACCAGAAGTGAAGGTTTAAGTACTAAATTATATGAATTGTGGGTTTTTTCTTTGTTTTCTTTCCTTCTTCTTAAGAGTGATGAATAGATATTGTTCCACCTATGCCCATATATATGCAAAAGCAAAAATAAAGACAACCACTTGCATTTGTAACAATTGAATGAGTAGTATTAATCTTAAAACAATGATCAATAGAGATTATCTCCTGACAATGCTGGAAATGGCATTAGATGAAGTGGAAAATACAAAAACAAACAAAAAAAACAAACATGGAGAGAAATAAAAGCAAGGCTCACTCTATGTAATAGATCAATTATTTTCAGTCATATCAGAAACTAAGCTTCAAGCTTAGTGAACATAGCAGGTTTTCCCTTTGACTCAGTAAGCATGAAACCACTTTGAAACCACAGTGTTTTCATTGTTCTTTGACTACATTAAATTAATATATGCTAGTTATGTTTTTCACATACAAAAACTGTGATTACAGAACAGATAAACACAATTTCACTTAGCCACAGAGTAAGACTTCTTATCTTAAAAGTATACACAATTTAGATAACATGGAAAATAAATGAGACAACTTTTAAACTAATTATGCATTTCACTGGTACAGTTAATTTAAACTTAATAAAACAGTAACAGTGTGATATGTATTAATTAACAGATCACTTTATGTGTTTCTGTAAGCATATACAAAGTTAGAAAAGTTGACACAATAGACATTAAAAATACAAATAATTAATACACCTTTATGAAATCAAAACAAAAAATCCAACAAGCACTCAGTAGACACTAGGTGAAATACTGACCTTTGGAAATTAATTTGGGATTTGTCACGGCCTCTGATGGGATCATGGCAAATCATCATTTAGCAAACTGTTTTAATATTCATATTTAAAAATATATCTAACAATAATTTAAAATGCCATTATATCTGCATCTCTCAATAAACTCTTAAATAATAAGCAATATAATAAGCTTAAAAGCTTATTTTTTAATGTAAGGTAATAACTTATTTTACAGATGTGAAATTAAATGAGAAAAACTAATCTTACTATCATAATTCCCACTGTGCACCAACTATAAGCTTTCACACACTTTTACAGTACTCTGTGATTTAGAATCAGCAATATTAGGAAACAATCACTCTCCACACTACATCTCAATATCAAATGTCTTTATTTATCCATTTTCTCTTGTATATATTGTATTTTAAGATTAAAATCACCTATAGGAAATTCACCTATAATGAGTTATTTTTCATTATTGCTGTAGTGTTGAATACAACCAATTTGTTAAACAACAAATAATAGTAAATATGAAAAGGTTGCTTTTTAACTCTGGGATCTCCATCACCTTACAGGTAAAAGTCAATCTTGGTAGGCCAGATCTTTGATCTATTGTATGTATGGCTGACATATTTCCGCATTCGGCGGTTGCTTTACTGGTCAAATATAAACATCCACTAAAAACAATCAAATCTGAGGCTGAATAACCAGCTTCCAAGGCCTAAGTGACCTCAAATGAGGTAGGCTCATTTAACTGCCCATCAGCACTTAAATGCTGCCCCAGCTACTGATGCATTCACCTGTGGAGTGGGATGTGGGTTTCAGTCCATTTGGATTTGGTGAGCACTCCAGTCACACACTACTAGTGTTAGCTCTTGCACCTTCAACTTATCCTACCGTGGCTACCCTTTAAAAAGAGCAGCTTCCACAACATTTTCTGACAGTCCTGCATACATAGGCTGTAGCTATAGGTTAAATATCCTCATAGATTTTCCCTCCAGCAGTTGACCTCCTCTCAAACAGCAATCTGACAGCTGTGCTTCTCACATCCATGATTCGCATATTTTTAACAATAACTCTTTATGTTTTTACCAGAATTTAAAGATGAGAAAGGCATTGGTACATCCATAGAATGTGCATGGAAGTAGATCCAAATATTTCCAACAACAGACCAGTAATAATCAACAGACACTGAGAGAAAAAGGAGATTGAAGTGGGAAGTTTCAAAGGAAAATCGAGTTGGTTGCTGTAGTTTTTACTCAATAAAATCTTCATTGTATGTGGTATGCAATTAGATATGGACTTGATTTTAAGATGATAGATGTCTTTCTGAAGAGCAATAGGAATAATCTATCATTTCTGTACTGATAAAAGCAACAGCAAAATATTTATCTCGTAATTGTACAGATTGATGACAGATTAAAATAATTACAGATGCATAGAATTTTGCCAAGTGTTGACCGGAAGTATGTTCCTTATACAGAAAAAGCATGAGCAGTTTTATCACAGTACACATACTTCATAAACTACACACTGAAATGATTCCAACTTTGGCAATACAAGTATCTTATACATATATTGGTATTATTAATCAATTACATGCTTCACAACACATCCACTTCAGAATTTAGATTAAGGAACAGAATTTTTTCATGTCTGAAATACTTTAAATTGCTATAAAAACCTGTTTGCATGTGTCTAATGCACTTCAAATATTCATTGTACCTTTCCATTCATTAAAATTTGGCACCTTCTACCACCTTAACAATGTTATTAGCCTCTTTACTTGAAGTGAATGCTCTACAGAGCATAATAAATTATTCTTTAAGTATCTGATAATGGGTATAGATGGGCAACATACCAACAAAAATGTAAGGTTTGACAGTAAAGTTCAACGAAATATCTATTAACAGCCAGGTATTAAAGAAGAAAATACTTTGTATTTCTGTTTTTACATTATTTTCCATAATGTTTTACAGTCTAGTTACATGAAAACTTAGTTGTCTAAAAGGAGATGAATGTGGACAGAATTAAAGAACAATTGGCTATTAACCATGGCTCTTCATCTTATTCTATTATCTGTAACACAAAAATCTAATTTACAGAAATCTTAAAACTAGACAGTTAGAGCAAGACTGTAAAATAAAAGATAAATGCAGGAATCAGTTCTTTTAAACTTATAAGTGTAAAGACATTACAAGTATTATTTAGTAGTTTCTCCACTGTTAATAGAAAAAAAAAAAATAACATCTCATGGAACACACAAGGAGAAAGTTGGTATTGAGATATACTGACCTGAAAGGTTAGGTTCAGTTAACATAAAACAAATTTATTATATTTAAAATAGTCTATTAGGATTAAAGGGGATTTAATCAGAGCTTTGCTACCTAGTAGCTACCTTTTAGGCAGTGGTTGATCAGCTCCAAGATACCTCCTCATGGCTAATAGGTGCTTCAGAGGAGTCGCTCAGTGGAAGTTAAAATATTCTTGCTAATTTCACTGGAAATCCAAGTATTGAAGATAACAGTGAAAGCACATGAAGCTGAGACAATGTGAATCTGTTCTACGAAACTAAACCAAAACAATACTTCCATAAGGTTCTACTTTGTAACCAAATGTAAAAAAAAACTCAAGAGAGAAGAAGGACGGTTTTGTAAGTGATGAGAAAGGCCTGGAAAGCTGCATTCTTTATGTCCTTTATATTCCCCCTGTGGTGACAAGTAAACTACTGCTACTGTTTTATTTTTTTTTTCCCAGGTGTACTCTAGTTCTGCACTTCCTACTTTTCCTAGTCCCAGTCTGAAAAACAGCATAGATACAGTCTACCAATAGATAGTCTGCCTATTGATAGACAGTGTAGATATTTCTAACTGAGTTGGTTATCTACACTCCCTTTGGAGTCAATTAAAAGAAAAAGGCTCCCAGGTTTGTCTGAACCTGAGGTATATCTTTAAAATGAAATGGATGAATTGGTTGAATAAACTCCCTTTTCAAGAAATAAGACCAAGGCTACCACAGTTCTCAGGAGTGTTACAAAGACATTGGGTGAGACATAATGTTTATAATATCACTTAATTCCTGTATAAAATATTTAATCAGTTGATTTCAAATTTTTAAGAAACAAAGCCTGTGGTTTTACTCTTTTTTTTTTCTCTGGGAACACTGACCCTTGGACTAGAGAAAACATGTACCCAGGAGAACTGCAAAGTCCAAGGACCCAGCCAGACCCACAGCAGCTGGACCGTTTTTGTCACTGGTCAACACTGACAGCTTTGGAGAAGATGCCAGATGAGAGTTTGCAGGGAAACTAATTTCAGCAACTGTATTCCTAGTTTTACTTTGAACAGTACATTTTGGGGAAAACTTTCCTCTTCTAAACTCCATAGAAGACTGCCACTACTTTTTTTTTTTTTTTTTCTTTGGAAGAACAACTGGTCCTCTCTCTGATTATTCAAACTTCACAGAGATAAGATGTACTACAAAGTAATTTGCAAGAAAATTAAATACATTATTCTTTCCGTAATAATCACTTTTACAAACCACAGTATAAATAAGTGTAGCTTGAATGGCAGTTTAATTTATATACAATGCTAGATTTCAAATTTTGATTCACTCCTGAAGTTTTCTCTGCCTCAGCTTTTGATCTTCCTATAATCTCAATACTCTCCGTCAGAGAACGATGAACTTTAGGTGCTGCTAAAAATAAAGTATATTTAAAAAAAAAAACTAGTTCGGCTGACAATACTCAAGATTACTTGTATTCCTAGAACAAAGAGTATGAGTGTCTGGGGACCACTTAAAGGTCATTTTTTCAGTATCAGATAATGTTAGAAAGGAGAAAATAAACAGAATGTTCTTGGCTGAAATGAGTCACACGATTTTCAGGTATACAGTATTAGCCATTAAGATTTGGTTCCGGCACATGATCACTCAAAAGAATAATGACTTTCACCAAAAAAGAGATGATTTAGTTGCCTAACCTGCATTATCTTACATAATAACACTACAAGCCTTCTTTCTTAGTGTACTGTTCCCTAAAAGTATTTTATCCATTGTGTCAAATTCTATTCTTTTCAGCCACACCACAATGGTTTAGGCAACAGGGCTTCACTAACCATACTGAGAGTGCAATGTAACCTAATTTTGTGCCCTGATATAATAGGCTTAGAGGCCGATTCTGAAAAGACTAATGCCTGTCTTAACTTTCTGTGCTTCAACCAGCTCCATTGACATCAATGAAACTCCTCAGAGTGTACAAAGAGCACACATATCCACTAATCTTTGCAGAACTAGAGACCTAAACTCTGTGTGAACAAAACAGGACAGAACTGTGTGCTATAAAGCAATATTTTACAATGGAGAACACTATGACATGGCAAGTATAGCTGTATGATTCTTCTCAATTTTCTAATATTTTCTGAATTTTTTGAAGTTGTGTTTTAATTATTTTGTACCACAGAAAGTATCTGTGAAAGCTATATTTTACTTACGTGATGTCATAAAGAAATGTATATTTTTGTATATTTTTACTCTTAAAAGTAGCCCCTTTTTTTCTTAACAATGGAATGGAACATTGCAGCCAATTTTATTAAAAAATAATAATAATATAATGTAGCAGCACTTAAATATTTATTTTAAAAGCTTTTATTTCTCCTCACCTTTCATACCATAAAATATTAGGGTTGAGTTGAAAAGTGTTTCTAATAACAACTGAGGGGAGCTAGCTGAATGTGTTGCACTCAGATTAGGCTAAATGTTAGATACCTAACATCAGATACCTGGTTTTCGGTACCTACTGGTGCAAGATGCAGAAAAGAAAGATTAAAGAGTGGTATGTTCTCGTCTTCACTTTTTTTCCTTAGTTCTCTTTTACACATTGGTTATATTAAGAAGTAAGTAAAACTTTTTTTCCCTCAGAATATCATAAGCACTAATAACTATGAAGATATTAAAGTGTCTTGCGTGAAGGGGTTGCCATGTAAAGTATTACTGATTTTGAGAATATTTCTTACGAGTGGATGAATTTTAACTCATACTGTTAGCTGTCTAACAGAACTCTTATGTTTTAAAAATTTTGAAATCCCAGGAAAGGACCTCAGGATGGTCTTGGTGTTCAAATTTTCAGATTACTGTTCAAAGTACCACCATTTCTTTAGCTGCCTTCTTTAAAAAAAACCCACAAACTTATAACACAAATCCACTCCAAGACTGCCACTTTTAATGATTCTGCTAAAATTTTAAATTAGCACTCCATCACATCCAATAAAAATGGTTCCTGTAATACACAAGTTTTCTAATAACCATGACATATAAATTGCTTGCAGAAGGAAAACAGAAGAGTATATCTTGAATTCAGCTTATCTGTCAAAAGCTTAAAGATAATTTCTGACCAGTGTTACAGGAACAGTTTTGAAAAACCTACTTTGGACTGTTAGTAAATGACAGCTATTGGAGAGATAAAAGCACAAGCTTGGAAAATGAGAACTCCTTTAAATTTCACTTACTGGAGCCTATTTCCAAGTAGTTACACACCATGAGGTTTTGATTTTGCTATTTAAAAACCTTAAGATGAAAATGACAGCAAGAAAAGAAGGGTTAGGATTGAGACAGCAAGACTATCTTTAGAGATAACGTAGAAACATGGCAGTAACAGTAACCCCATAGATTATTTGCAGAGTGTCCCATGAAATGACAAACCCCGTGGGCAACCTCAATAACTTATTCTGAAGGCAAACTGTACAACATAGAAGAATGTAATACTTTTATAAATATTTAAGTAATTCTGAAGACAAGTTTCTATTGTATTAAGAGGAAAGGGGAGGAAATATCTAGATCACTAATACAGAAGTGTGTACATCTAGTTAAGACTTCCTAAAGATTAACTAACTGGTGTTAGGAAGAGGCTGATTTCCCCAAATAAACAAAACACTTGCACACAGGCCCACTGGATAACCATGAGTAAGACTTGACACTATTATTGTGTAGAACAGTATGGAATAAAGTGTTCAGATGATGCAAAAAGAGCTTATTACAACTACGCACTCTCATGTGCCGGCTGCGAACAGCTCGGGGTTTCCATGTGTGCTTGTGGGACTGGACACAGTCATGGGTGCACTGGGTTTTATGTCTGATTAAGGTACAAATGTTTCATAAGAGCCTACGTAAGTAAGTCTATATACATCTCCCATAGACTCCTTAGCTCCTCTGGCCCCGTCCACTTGAAATCACACTTTCCTTGATAGGGCTCTTCAGAGGAAAGCTTTTGTTTAACTGTTGAATATTTTAGAGTGTCTTCTCTTCCAGACCCACCTTTATCTTCTCCAGGGACTTCCTTCAGAAGCTGAGGATTAAAAGTACTGCTCCTAAAACAGAAAATTATCATATGTAAGAGACTGCTGGAGAGTTGCAACTCCAAAATCGCACTCATAACAATAGATATACACATACTCATGCACATGCTCACTCATTGACAATAGTACAAATGAAAAAGGAGAAAGAATAAAGCAATGAATTTGAAGACAATTAAGATTCGTTGATTTAAAAGTTGAAAAGGGACTGTTGAGGCTATCTACTATGACTTTCTATTTTGTTCCTCATAAATGAGTTTCCTGAATTAATTCCTCTTTTAAATTGAAATACAGCCCCTATTTAAAACAAACAAACAAACAAACAAACCTCTCAGCCTTCATATAAACATTTCCAGCGATGGGGATAATCTGTCTCAGGCCATGAAAAGTTGTTCTAGTGGTTAATTATTTTTGCTACAGAAAATGTTTGCCTTGCTTCTTCACAGAATCACAGAATCACAGAATTATCAAGATTGGAAAAGACCTAAAAGATCATCCAGTCCAACCATCACCAATACTTCTCAGCTAAATCATATCCCTCAACACAACATCCAAACGTTTCTTGAACACCCCCATGGTCGGTGACTCC